>JABXWE010017949.1:0-15224 GCA_014611495.1 Limonius californicus | reverse complement strand
TTGTAAGTCTGTTCGTTACGAGGCAAGGTTTTAGGATAGCACTTGAACAACCGTTTTGAGGAAAATAACTCTACTGTTGAATAAAGATGATATGAACAGTTTCCAGTATGGGAAAGTCCAGGGAGGCAGTCGCGTCCACTTATTATTTTCAATAATAGCAGTGATATAAAAAAAAACGAACAAAGTACTCTTGAATAATCAAATCTAACTAAAACAAGGAGAGGCTACTCATTTAAGTAGTGGTCAAATTGTTGGCCATTGACTGTCTGACAATGAGCTAAACGATTATACATCTACACTGTTTCTGATGAGTTCTCGTGGAATATCCTTCATCATTCTCCGGATAACAACTTTCAAATTTTCGAGATTATCTGGTCTTTCTTTGTATACGATATTCTTAACATGTTCCCATAGAAAGAAATCTAATGGTGCAAGATCCGGAGAATGCGCTGGCCATTCAATGGTCCCACGTCGTCCTATTCATCGGTTTCTGAATATGTCATCAAGATATTGTCTAACATTACGTGCACAATGCGGTGGCGCCCCATCTTGTTGGAACCAAATATTTTGAGGTATTCCACCGTTTCCATCGGGGAACAAATTTATCAGCGCAGGGACAATTTCATTCTGTAATAACAGGAGGTTTCTGTCATTATTCAATGTTCCCTCAATAAAGAATGGTCCAATAATTCTGTCGTCAATGATACCTGCCTAAATATTCAATTGAGTATGGCTTTCTTCCCAATGAGAATTCTCGAAAGCCCAGTATCGACAATTTTGCCTGTTGACCGACCCAGATAGACAAAAAGTGGCTTCATCGGAGAACAAGATATTCCTAATGAAGTTACTACCTCTCTCCACTAAAATTTCACAAAATTCATTTGTTCTATCAGAATCGCCCTCAATCATCGATCAAGGAAATTATAACTTAGACTTGATTGTGTGAAGAAAAGTATTGACAATGTATCAATATTCTAATAATTAAGATATTGACATTAGATGTCTCTGTTATTACTGAAAATAAAAATATCACATGATATATCAATGAACAAAATTATATAGGGTGTTTCATTTGAAATAATGAAGTTGACAGGAATTTTGATAAAACCGAAAACGTGGCAACATTGGCTATAACATTTTCGAATCCGACATACATATTTTGAAATCATCCTGTACGAAAATTCAGAAAAATCCAGCAAAGGGTTACTGAAATATACGGATGGTTCCATACATTTGATTAACTCTGTGTATGGAATGGGAAATCTTCTTTGTACTACATTGTGTTCGGCAAAAACATATGTATAAAGTGAAACGACAGGTATATTACTATACACAAAATGGGAACCGATCCGCTCATAACGTATTCGAAGCAGCCGGGTGCGGCCGCACAAATCCTAAATTTAAAAATGTAAGATAATTATATTTTGTTGGATTAAAGTTAGATGTATAGGACAAGCTAAGTTAACGTTCAATTTTCAAGAGAAAATTCATTTTAGACTTTAAAGAATAGAATTTGTAGGTTGATTAGTGGGCATTCTAAAACTATTACTGACGAACTAAGACCATTTTGCTGAATTTTTAATTTATAAACTATCCATTAGAGAGCTTAATATTGATTTAAATAAGAACATTTCCGCCTTCTTAAACGTGTTACAACTTTTGCAAAAAAATAATTAGAAGATGGAATCTATGTGACAGCTGTAATATGGTTTTCACACATTACCACTATCTGTTTCTTGAATCTTTGGATCTATGTTACAGCTGTACAGTGTTATCGCGGACATTAACTTGATGTTTTTTATCCTGCTCTTGAAAAAACACAAATAATTCATTTATGTGGGCATGCAAGGCCTGTGCAAGCTCCATAATAATAATAATTTGTAAGTTTCGGCGCGTGTTCAATGGTTTCGTATGTTTGTTCATGTATAACAGAAAGAGAATGCAAATAATGGTGCTTTAGGCTATTTTATTCATGCTGTCGCATTGACTAACATAATTCTTTATTTAAATATTAAATAATAATAAAGCAATTTGAGGTTAGAGTCGTTGTACTTATTCTCGACGGTACACAGTCTAGCCAACGGCTTGAACCGGTGATTCTCACTGCGCTTCGAAATTTTATAAAATATTATATTATGGAAATAGTCAGTTTGTGAAACTTAAAATAATGTTGTTAATACAAATCTAAAGTATTATATTTAGTATTTTTTAATTGATATGTTCCATAAGGTAATATTTTACATTTATGATTTGTCAGATCAAAACTATATTAAAAATTGTGATTTTTAATTGATTTGAATTTAAATTTTTGATCGTATCAAAAATTGGCTTAAAAGTATTCTAAGGGTTCAAAATGGTTGAGAACTATTGCCCTAGACAATAACAATGATTTGAAACGCTGGTTTGGCTACCAGGGTGTTTTAGAAATGTGAAACTACTGTGCGACGTAAACCAAAAGATTCAAGAAACTGTTTTGATTTTTAATGTTTTCTATCTACGTTTATATATAACATCTACTATGGGAATTATGCACATACACAAGAGGTTTTTACATAAAATTACTACCAATATGGCTTACTTTATACAAATAGTAATGTTCTAGAATCAACATTCACGGGGAGTTAGTTATCTTGTATATGAATTCAACGTTGAAATACTGAAAGTAGCTAAACAATATTTAATCATCTTCGTTTTCTCTAAGTGTTGTTTTCCCGGAAAGAACAAATTAACAATAGTAACACTTATACCTATAGAGTTACTAACACCAGTTTAAATCCTGTCAAATATAATAATCAGCCTAGTTGTCTAAGTAAGCGCGATATGTAGGGTACTCGTATTTCTTTCTCGATATCAAACAATTACCATTTGTATTATTAATTTTTTTTTACCTTCTTCTTCTAGAATCCTTGTACCTTTAGGGTAGCAGATTATTGTCTTGCTATTTCTTGACCCAATTTCTCCATCCCTTCCGGTCCTTCACCAGTGCTTTCATCTCTTCTCTCGTCTTTCCTCTTTGTCTGCCTAAATCCTCTATTCTTTGTAGCCAGATTTCTGGGTCTTCTTGTTCTTCTTTTCCCCATTCTGCCTGTCTGCATTATCTTCTTAACTAGTCTGTTTTGGTCCATTCTTAGGTTATGACCGTACCAGTTTAGTTGTTTCCTCTCAATCTTCTTTGTAATTGCTTCTTGCTGGACTATTTGTCTTATATGTTCATTCCTCTCTCTCTGTCCATCTTAGTTTTCCCTGTAATTTTCTAAAATATTTCGTTGGTAACAAATTTTCGTACTATTTAAATGGACCTTCTCCTTCTTTTAAATACAACCTAATTTATTTTAGAACCCTCCTTCGTGTTGGATAGCAGTCAAGGAATTTATGAATTTTTAAATTTTTCTTTAGAAATTATTATCATTTATCTTGAAACTCATAGATATCTTATTTAATTATTCCTCCCTCCCACAAGAATAGCGTGGTTCAAATCTGGCAATCTGACAGGCCACAGAATCATACTAAATCAACTCAAAGCGGTTTCTAGAAAAGTTTTAAATTTTCTTTCACCCAAAAATTGCATTGTGGCCAGATCAATCATCTTGCCGCTATCAGATTTTAATAAATCGTCGTACACGTAGCTTGTAGGGTGTGCAGAATGGTTTCGGAAGAGGTGGTTGTGTTCCTATTATATGAAATATTCAGCGTTGTAGTGATTAGCTGCGGAAGGTATGGTGTGGAAGCAGTCTTTCCAAACACCAACACAGACTCATGGATGACTTATGTCGTCCACTATCTAATGAAAAAGTCGATTCGTCTGTACGGCATTTACATTACAATTTTACATAGAGTTTTCATTGTATTTGATCATCAGGGTATGTTAATGTCACTTTCGGTGATTTGTAGGGACAGTAATCATGTATTTGTAATATTTTTAAGTTATGTTTTGAGTAAAAATCCATGTCTACCACAATTAATCTTTTAGGCAGAGGCCAGAGACTGAATTTCTTCGACATCTGCGCATATAATTCAGTTTCTTTCTTCTGTATCACCGATACTAAAATTAATGTATATTTGTAATTTTGTTGAAAATTGATCAAAACTTTTGACAATTTAGCTGAATCTCTCAAGTAGACTGGATAAGTGAATAAATTGCCTACGGTCAGAATGGAATTTTCCTTACGGTACCGTTTAGTTAATTGAAGTGCTTCCAATGTTTGGTAATCTTACGTTTAAAAACTTCAAATTGTTGTCAATTTTTAATGTATTTGCTTGTGCGGTTTCGCGTCGATTATTCAGATACAGTGGGTTGGTTCGTTCGGCTATCTACACTTGTTGCTTCTCTAGATTACATTATTAATCGAAATATGTCAGAAATAAAAATAAAAAAATTGTACAGAAGATGCTTCACTATATATGTAAATATACCGACTATAGAATCTAGAAAAACGAAAGGATAATAATACTAAGTACCATGTAAGAAACATCTTCTTTTAGATATGCGAAAATAAAGTGAGATAACCAGGCTTATTTCTATTTTTGCTTTACAGGTGATAATGGCTTTAGCATCACACCTGCAAATGGTGGAAGCGGAAAAACAAAAATTACGCACACAAGTACGTCGCCTCTGTCAGGAAAATGCCTGGCTGCGTGACGAATTGGCTTCCACCCAGCAGCGTCTGCAGGCCAGCGAACAGGCTGTGGCCCAGCTGGAGGAAGAGAAGAGACACCTTGACTTCATGGCTTCTGTGAGCCGTTACGATCAAGACCTGAACGAAGACAATGCCTCGGAGCACTCCCGAACTGAGAAACCGGATCCTGTCGTCGATCTGTTTCCTGATGATGACGCTGATGAGCGAAGCAGTGAGTATTGTGCGTCTATTGCATAATTTCCCTTTTCAATTTCCACAGCAAAATTTATGCTTGATTTGCTCACGTTTGGAATGTTTACCTCCTTGTTTGTTTATTCTTTGTACTGCAAACTCCTGAAAATCTCAAATTAGTTTCTGCAGGTAGTTAAATCTAAAACAACAAATATTCCTATATCATCTAGGTCTAGTCCTTGTTCCTGAAGCAATAGAGTCGTTAATCATATCTTATATTTAAGAACAGTCTGTGTACATCGCAAGTATATCGATTATGCAATTTAATAATCATATCGACAAAATTAATATGAGGTGGTATCCATAAATTTTTGTACTGGCCACATGGAAGAGTAACTGGACATAGTATGGACTTCCGCCACTGCCTAAAGTACAACCATTATTTTAAGGCCGAATCTTTGAGCCGCTGTTATGTTGTCATGTCCTCTCAGCGTGAAGCTAGTAATGCCGTAACAAAAGAACGAGCGGCTGTTACTAGTCTACAGGGTTGTACTCGGTGTGCGTATTTTAAAAGGGAAACTTAATGATATTTTAATATTTTTCTTGTATAGAAACTTTTGAAAATTAACAATGAAGTAAAAAATTTTCAAAAGTTCCTATACAAGCAAAATGTTGAAATACCATTAAATTTCCGTTTCAAAATACGCACACCGAGTATAGACCTGTAGACTAGTAACAACCGCTCGTTCTTTTGTTACGGCATTACTAGCTTCACGCTGAGAGGACATGACAACATAACAGCGGCTCAAAGATTCGGCCTTAAAATAATGGTTGTGCTTTACTATTCGTGAGAATTTTTGTGAAACTGTATAGCAGGGTTTAGAGAATGGTACATGATTCGTCCGTATGCGTGATTTGCTTCCAGATACGATTCGCCGCTGACCACGACGCGCCTCCCACTATTCGCAGTCCACCATTATTCGTTGCGAACGATTCATCACGACACGATTCGCCGCCGATACATGAAATGAACCTCCTACTTTTTCCAAAAATAGTTACTTTACAATGTCTGTCCGTGTGTATGCACATATGTATGTATGTATGTATGTAGTTGTTGGTATTTTGAAAACGACCAATTTACTCCTAATTAAATTTACTTTGAGCTTGGACGAAAAGTGTTCGCAACCTGCTCTCAAACTAAGGTTTGAAGTACGACAAAAGTAAATTTTCTGAAAGTTTTGCTCAGTCCTCCACTTGCAGAACGGATGACAATTTCTGAAAAGTACTGCAGATAGTTTAAATCTACATCGAAGCGACGCGGCGTTTGACAGCGAATGTGAGATGCAAAACATCCAGGCAAGAAGCGCACACAGAACTGGGTCTTGCATCACGACAATGCAGCGTCTCACATTTTTTGTGATAGTTATGACAAAAAATAATCGCAGTAATTCTTTATTCACGCCAGTTCCGTCGATGTATTTCTCACTTTTTCTGTTCCCCAAACTGCAGATTAATGTAAAGTGACGAGTAAAGGATATCAAGAAGATTCAGACAGATCGCGGAAGGTATTGAACAGCATCTCATAGAAAGAATTTCATTGAGTGGATTGGCTGCTGTAACTCCTAAGAGGAGTACTTTGTAAAGGGCAACAACCTACTTTTTTCAACACTGCAGTCCTGGAATTTATGGACCGCATCTCATATAATTCTTGGCTGCAAAATAGTAATCAAATTTAATTGAAATGAGTAGTAGGATGCGCCATCTTACCGCCGCCCTACTGCAATTGCGTGGGAAATTTTTGTGATAATATTGGTTAAAGTTTGTACCTGCTTGAAGTGAATAGGGAGATTTATCTCTTTTTTTTGTGTCCCAACAATTACAGCAAGTACAAGAGGGGATTAATTTTTAAAATTGCCAACTTTAATAATTTTTTCGGAGTTGAAATGATATTTATATTGACAATCTAAAAACACAGCACATTTTTTTTCTGGAAATCATAAATTACAATTTAAAAAATTAGGCAATTACTCCATTGTAGTGTTTTTCATAATACACATGTACGGTCAGCTTACAATTTTTTTTTTAGTAATGATCCTGATTTCTAAGTAAAATCCCTTAATTTAACCTTATCCAATTCCTTAGATGTTCCTGATGACTGGTTTGACTTTGTTTTAAAACAGTTGGACAGAGTTGAGCTTATGTTGAAAATGAACACTGTTCCGAATTATGGTAAGCCCTTTCCACAACCTAAACGTAAATTATTCTTTTATTTAGTGCTGCGCTGTAAATATTTATTAATGTAATGGCTGTAAATTAATGTAAACTTTTGTAACATGAAATACTTCTCTCGATTAGAAATATTCAAACACTAAATGCAAAATTAGTTAAAAGTAATTGAGATTGGTTAGCAGGAATCTGGTATGTGACTAATGCTAGGAGATGTGTGAGACTGAATCTACTTTATTTCATAAGCAACTGCCTGCATTAGACTACTTCCTTTATTAAAAATAATACAGGGTAACCAAAAAATGGTAAACAGTGACATTAGGAAATATAATAAAAATATTTTGTGATCAGTTCAGTTTTACTCAAATCGAATTCTAAAATATAATTATATTATCCTGTTTCAAATCATTAAATAACAGTTTCTAAAAACATTTTAGTTATTTAATTGCGATATGACCCAACGCCCCAAGGGCATGAAGCAATTATTAAAGAAGAAGAATTGCTAGAGCTTTATTATGTGATGAGTTATAAATCACTAATTTTTGCAAAATTTTGATAAACCAACATATGGCAAGCACACTTTGGAACAATACCATCATAGTAATTATTTTTGCCTAACATCGCCAGTTTGAACTATTAAGCACAAGGGATTTTTTTGCAGTTTCTCTGTCTAAATCTAAATGGTCTTCCATGTCTTGATCATGTCTGCTATTTCTGTATCTAATATGGGATTATTTATTTGAAAATGCCTTGAATTTTAAGATATGCATTTAATTTCTAAAAGAAATTATATAATTGACAAAACTAATTTAATGAAACCAGAATTGAAATAATTTAAAAGTTTTTTTTTTTTATATTGTTGATTCAGCCAGATCAGCGGTTTATCGCTATGCATGGCTTTTTTATTACATAGTTATGTGCTTAGTGAATATAGTCACTATTGGAATACATGCCACACTAACACTTAAGCATTTATGATACACTTCACTGTTTTGCTGTGTTTTTGTTAAGTTTTATTCACTTTCACTGCTTAGATAAATGTCTTGTGGGAGTTTGCGTTTTAGTCTTGTATGGACATGTCTGTTGCCTGTGTGGAAGTTTATGGCACCTTCACATTGGGGGATGCTGTGGAAATATTTTTTGGAGATAGTCCTAATATAATCCTCGATAGTGGGGATGTTTGCTTCTCGATGAAGTTGTGCGTTGCGTGTGAACCATGGAGCATTGAAGAGAATGCGAATTACCTTATTTTGAAATATTTGAAGTTTTCTCAGATGTGTTTTTGAGGCTGCTCCCCACACTTGACAGGCGTATGTGATTATTGGTCTAAGTATGGATTGGTATAGCAATATTCCGCATTCTTGTTTCAGCGGGGATTTTCTATTGATGATGGGATACAGCATTGCTAGTCTGGTATAGCTCTGATTTAACTTTTTGTTAATGTGTATGGCCCATGAGAGTTTTTTGTCTAGGTGGACGCCAAGATATTTGAATGCACTATCTGCAGGGTTCCACTCAATCATTTGGTTGTCTATTAAGATGTTCGGCGGATTATTAGGTCGGCGTAAAGTAAATATTTTTGCCTCTGTTTTGGTTGCGTTGAGCTTTATGCACCATTTATTGAACCACTCGGTGATCACGTTAATGTTATCTTGCAGTTGTTGAGTAGCTTGTAGGATGTCATTGTGTTGAGAGAGTAAGGCTGTATCATCAGTGTACATTGCAACTGTTGCATTCGGGGGATCGGGTAGATCGGGGACGAATATGTTAAATAATGTAGGGCCCAGTATTGATCCCTGTGGGACTCCGGCTGTGGCAGACTTATTTTCCGATAAGGTAGAATTTATTCTGATCGCAAATGAGCGATTTGTGAGAAAAGACTTGATAATACATAATAGGTAATCAGGTATCTTGCACTTAAGCATTTTATAGAGTAGCCCATTATGCCAGACTCGGTCGAATGCCTGGGCAACGTCTAAGAATACAGCCACAGTATGCTGTTTTTGCTCGAATCCTTTTTCTATTAGTTCTGACAAGCGAGATAGCTGATGTACGGTTGAGTGTTTCTTGCGGAAGCCGTATTGGAAAGTTGGAAGTATTTTTTGTTTGGTTATGAATTTGGTGAGGCGAGCGTGTATAATTTTCTCGAAAAGTTTTGAGAGTGTGGGCAGAAGGCTTATTGGTCGATAATTTACCGGATTTTTGTGGTTTTTGCCAGGTTTTGGAAAAAGTAAAATATGTGCGTGTTTCCAAGTATCTGGAAAATCACTATTGAAAACGATGTCTTCTAAATGCGTGCGGATTTTGTACTGACCATACATGCTCATTGTGACAGTTATTGATACCGTCCCCGGAGAAAGTAGCTTCGTCGGACCACAAAATGGAACGAATAAAGTTAGGATCTTGCTCGTGCTCTTCGAGAAGCCATCGCGAAAATGCTAATCTTTGGAGTTCATCTCCTGGTTGTAAGTGATGGACACGCTGATAATGGTAAGGATGCAATACTTCTCTGTTTAAAGTCCTCCAAACAAACTAAGTTTTGAGAAACTTGCAGACGGGTTGCAATTCTTCTGGTACTAATACCTGGTTCGTCAATTACTTCTCCTTCTCTTACAGCGTTGTATCGTAGATTTACACCACCAGTATGACGATTGCCAATTCCACATTGTCGCAGTCATTAAAATGCATCGGAAAATACACGGCAAGATGGCGGACGTCTATTCGGGAATCTTCTTTGATATTCCTGACAGCTTTCTAAAGCATTGCCGTTACAAAACCCGTAAACAAAAATAATATCGGTATATTCTTCATTGCCGAACTGCATTCCTGATAAAATTTGTATCTTTTTTACACTAACTATTGAGAGCAATACTATGTAACAATTGTGAACAACTAGTAAATAAATGTTTTGTTTCAAAGCAATTTCCATGACTTACTATTAATTTTATGAACAAAAATTATAAGTTCAAGTTAAACTTCATGCTTCGATATCTCCAAAACAAAGGCCGATCGGAAAAAAGTTATTTCGCATTTTTTGCTAACAATCCAATCCCGAACACGAATATTTGCCTTTTGCAGAATTCGATTATCTTATACAGGGCGTAGTTTAGAAAGCCACAAACTCAAGACACTTTAAAAGAGCCAAAACTCATTCTTTTTCAAATGGAACCAGCAATAAAAAAGTTCATAGGGGTGTGTATTTTATTTTCCTCTACAACTTTTGTAAAAGATGTCATACGCCTAAAATCACCCGTTTTTGAGGTACGGACATTTTTTCAAATTTTAGTGCTACGCACTACAATAATCAAGTTACCTGCATGGAAACAATCGCGGTGGGTCGGAAACGAATTCATGCCAAAGGTCAAAGCGTGTCAAAGTAATTAATGTCAAAGTTTGGTTGCCACAAAGTTAATTAGTGGTAGGAAGAATGAACTTTCCTAAGGAGGAATTAATAGACATGATCTACACCCTGGGTGAAAGTGATAGAAACTGCCTTTTGGCTGCAAGAATATATGCCCAAAAATGTCCAAACAGAAACCACCCGCAAGAGACATCGTTTCAAAGATTGAAGGATAGATTTGAAGAAATTGGTAGCATTTCGTACAAGAAACAGAATCATCAAAAGAGGGCCATGCATGAAGAAAATGAGTTTACGGTTTTACTGGAATTGGTTGAGGATCCGCATAAGCATTTGACAAATTAGTAGGGAAGTAGATGTTACTCCGACGTCTGTGAGCAGAATTATAACACAAATTTCACGCTTACCATGTTCAAATTCTGCAGGATTTAAACGAAATTGATTTTCATAGAAGACTAGACTTTTGCCCGTGGGCAAATGAGCGAATACAGGAGACTCCTTTGTTTTTCGAAAACGTGCTTGTTCTCTGATGAAGCAACGTTTCACCGCAGTGGCAATGTCAATCGACATAATTTTCATTATTACGCAACCGAAAATCCCCATTTTACCCAAACTGTGGACCACCAGCACAGATGGTATCTCAATGTCTGGGGTGGCATTGTTGGAGGATATGTTTTGGGACCGTATTTCTTTGAAGGACGTATGAATGGAAATACTTATCTTCATTTTTTGGAAAACGCCTTTGAAAATTATCTGGATGATATTTACCCTTAGATATTGTACGAAGACTATGGGTTCAACATGACGGCGCTCCTCCACATTACAGCGGTCAAGTTCAGCACTACAGCGCCACCAACCAAACAAGTCCATCGGAAAATATGCCAACTAATTTTAAAAATCCGTGGCGGTAAAAGTTTAAGCCAATACCTACAACTCCTGCCGGCGTTGTACCTTCCGTGACAAAAGTGAAAGTAGCTAGCAAATTGACAGGTTATCGCGCGTTTGTGTTTCTTAATTTTCTCTACTTTCGTTCATCTTTATAAAAGAAATCAGTCTTTTTTAAGACTATTTTTGTTCGTCTTATTCGAAATAAGGTAAACTTGCAAATACACAATGTTACACGTTTAAATTTACCGCCAAAGTACTACTGACACTGAGTGTACCTCTAAAATACAGCGACACCACACCACGGCTACCAACAGACTTGTTTGGTTGGTGGCGCTATAGGTGATTCAAATTAACTTTTCCCGCGCGCACACAATCAGCTGTTTTAGGTGAAACACAGTCTCACTCGCCAGCAGGTTGTAAATAAATCGTTGCACAGTGTAGTGATTTAGTGAATGTGTGTATTTTTTGTTCTTGTTCGATTTTGGCCGTAATTATGAGTGACAATAATTTATTTATAATTATTATTTCTATTATATTATATTATTTATAATGCGAGTAAGTTCGAATTCGACAACACAGACAATTAGAACATTGTAAAAAAGTTCTGTACAATCAATAACGACTCTAACATTTTTAAACTTACTGAAACATGTAGGTAGATTTGCTAAAATTCACTAAAAATCACGCGTAGGACAATAAATTGTTGGACTAAGTACTACGTACAGGACATTCAACATAGTATAAAATATGGTTTTACACGTTTGTGAAGATAAACCACCAAACACTATGCTTAAAACAACATACAACAAGTTATTTTTCAACTTAATGAAAGTCAGAATGATTCTATCCCGAATGGTTAAACGATCCTGAGGTCAATTATTTCAGTTAGGCCAAATATGTTCACTACTGCCACATTTCTAGCTCCCGCTTTTGAAAAATAATGAAAAGCTAGGTTACGGCACCTTTTGCTTTTAGAATCGCAATTAAACACGCAACAAAACGTTTTGTCATTGCTTTCCTTCTTTGGGGGAAACTCGATTCTTCAAGTATTGACGTTTTAGTTGCTTAAATATATTTTATAATACACGAATGCAGCTTACAATAATTTATTAAAACCAAATGATTATATTGGAATTGTCACTAGCGCCTATGTTTCAGGAGTTCATCATAATTCCGCCAGAGGGCGTATTGCTTAGCTTGAATCGCCTATACCTTAACAACACTTTTCCTAATCGGTGGATAGGTAGAGGGGGGGGTCTAGTTAATTGGCCAGCTATATCACCTAATCCCACGAAATTCGACTTTTATTTATGGGGTTTTGTCAAAGATCAAGTATATCAAATTCCACCTACCACAAGAAACGATATGAAGCAAAGAATACGGAATGTTTTTCGAAGTATCCTGCCCCATACACTAAGAAGTGTCGGTGTTCAGTTAACATGAACATTATTAAATTTATTTGAATTATTAATCTTTATTTAAATGTATTATAATTAATTATTTAATAACGTAAGCATGACACAATACCATTTAGGTCATGCATTAGTTCATTGCATCGAAAAGAATGCGATGCGAAGTAATACGATATTTGCACACTTTCATTGTCGTAGGTTAGTTTTAGCGATTTAGCATATATGTTTTGAAATGTACTGATCTTGCAGGTCACGTATTTAAAGTCCAATTTAATGGATCAAAATTATTGCTGATTGAATTGATAGAATTTGTATATAAACCCACGAGTTTTTTATGTAATTTGTCAGTTCTTTGAGTTGCATTGACCAAGTATGCATTAATGAATGAGTCCAGTCTGGCTTATTCGCTCTCTGAATTGTACCATTAGGTGTTATTGGTTTTTAATAAACATTCTACAGTAACATCTTATTTTCACTTACTTGGGATTTACGACCCCAAGTTTGTTCATGGTCCTTCGAGCCGGATAGAAGCAGCGCCGGGAGATACTTTCTACCCGACATCAATATAATTTGGAAGGTCCTTCGAGCCAACCAGAAGCAGCGCCGGGAGATACTTTCTACCCGACATCAATATAATTTGGATGGTCCTTCGAGCCAACCAGAAGCAGCGCCGGGAGATACTTTCTACCCGACATCAATATAATTTGGATGGTCCTTCGAGCCAACCAGAAGCAGCGCCGGGAGATACTTTCTACCCGACATCGATATAATTTGGAATTTACGACTCCAAATTATAAACCCAGAAGCAGCGCCGAGAGATACTTTCTACCGAACATCAAGATAATTTGGAATTTACGACTCCAAATTATAAACAGCACTATTTGGGACTTACAACCCCAAATTAGTACAAGAACCAAATCAAACTGACGGCGAGAAGACATCGTTCGTCAACAAGAAAAAATTAAACAAAGCGTCAAATAACGCTACAGAATGGAGCAAAAAACTAAAGAACAGAAACAGCTGGCAGAAATGATCCAGAAATTGGTCATTAACATGAAGAAAGATTCTTCAGTCCGGAAAACACCGGAATATTTATCCAATCGCAGTGAAACACTACAACAATATTGGGAAGAATTTTCCAAAACCCACGAAGAATTGATGCTGGAATTACCGCAAGAGCACAATTACTTCAAGCAAAACTTTTACGATCAAGTAAAAAATCGCTACGAAGAAGCCAAGAAATATATTCAAGAATGGCAACCACCACAATTAAAAAGACCTGAAAATGAAATTTCAGGGGAAGCTAAAGAATTCAACCTGGAGGATGCAGATGCACGAACCAGTAAAACAACAAGTGATCAAGAAATTCGCCTGAGAAGACAATTCATCAAAATAAAATCACTGGAAAAAATAATTAACAACGTTACGGAAAATATAGAACAAGAAAAAACAGGACTGCACTGGGAGTATAAATTAAACAAATTATCTGGGCAATGGGATGACATCGCCAAACTCCACGAAGAAATCTTAATATACGAAACGAATTTCACAAATGAATATTTTACAATAAACATGTATGAAAATGCCGAAGAAAAATTCGAGCAAGCGACGTGCCAACTACATGAAAAAATAAGCAGCTTTATTCCAAAACGCAGCAATAATGAAAATTGGAAAAACGAGGAAACGCATGTGTCGTTACCTAGAATCACACTGCCAATATTTGAAGGTAACTATGAAACATGGACAACTTTCCACGACATATTTGTGCAAATTATTCACAATAGCAACAAATTAAGCAACGCAGAAAAAATGCAGTATCTGAAAACGCACATCAAGGGTGAAGCTAGCAAATTAATACAGCATCCAATGCCAACTACGAGACAGCATGGGACATGATGATCAAGCGATACAACAACAAGAGAATTCTATTTACCAAATTCTTGGACAACATCCTGGAACAATCCACAACGGCATATGAATCGGCAGAAAAAATAAAGCGAATTCATGACACCACAATTGAAAGTTTACGAGCCATCAAGAACATAGGCGTAGACACAACCACCTGGGGGCCGTTAATATCGCACATAATTACAAAGAAGTTAGACAGAGAAACGAAAAAATTGTATGAACAGTCCTTGACAAATCCAAGGGGTATTCAAGAACTGGACGATCTACTGGAATTCCTAGAAAGAAGATTTCAATCACTAGAAGCATTAAATGAATCCACAAGAAAACCAGAGGCGTACAAACAAACAGGAAGAGCTGAAAATTCGAAAACATGGTGGCCAATCAAAAGTTACCATGCAAGTAAATACAATTGTAAGTATTGCAACAACAATCATAACATCAGCCAATGCCCGAAATTTAGAGCAGTAACTGTCAACGAACGTTACAATTTTGTAAAACAGCAAAAATTATGCATCAACTGTTTAAGACATAGTGATAAAGAAAGGTGCAACAACCAAACCAAGTGCTCCAGGTGCCACAAGCCACATCATTTCCTGCTGCATTTTGAAACTTACAAGCCACAAG
>JABXWE010017945.1:0-41050 GCA_014611495.1 Limonius californicus | reverse complement strand
AAGGAAAGCAATTTAGCGGACGTAAGCCCTATCTGAAAATAAACGGATATAAAAATAAAGGCCTGGCGTTATGTCAGCTTAACCAACGTGTAAAATGTAAACGGTAGCGCCGAACCGAATTTCTTATCGCTATTAATCTATCCACATAATTATCCAAAAACACAACAAATTTTACTCATTAAAAAAAATTAAATTGCCAATTGTCTAAATTACAATTGTCACGCAGCCGTGAACATAGATACAGCCACAACTAACAACGGTCTGAAGTTAGTGCAAATCAACTTTATTTACAAACGTCACAGTCAAAATCTTAATAAAATATAAGAGTGCAGTTACTAAAAACAGGGGGAAAAATTAAACTGAGTACACCTACTGAGAGTAAGTGAACAGTCGCCAATGCATATTAAAGTTCAAAACGGTAGAAAATACCAAAAACTGTAAAATACAAAATATACCCAGGATTGGCTTCCCCGTGGAGTTTAGTACCAGCCGAGATGGACTTAGCAGGCACCGGACTTCCGGTATGTGGTAGCACGAAGATAAAGAACGAACAGAAAAACAGTATTGGAAACGCAGACCGTTCATCGGCCACTGGGTGGTACCTGGAGCCTTCAGGACACGATTATGGAGGACGCAGCAGCTGATGGCATCCAAATAGACTCATGTAGCTCTTGTGTCAGTTTTTGACACATATTCGGTAGTTCTCCGGAAGCTCGAACCTTCCTTTGGGTGAATGATTGTCCCCAACTCCGTACAGCACGTAAAACCGAAAGCTACAGATGACCGAAATAGGGTGGTTGATCGGAAAAAGGTCCCACGAGATTCCATATAGCGTGCGCAAAGTAACATATCAGTTTTCTGGTAAAATGTTTAATTAATCTGGGCTAGATCCAATGAGAATTTAGCAAAACACCAAAATAACTCGCAGACAACTAACTAAATTCTTCTGTAGATGGAGATGACTTCAATAATCCACACAGCATGAATAAACCAAAATCTTAGATAACCTCCTACACTTATACCAGTAACCCACAACTTGCACGGCCAAGAAATCAAGAGGAAGTTCCGTCTGACATTCATACTTCAGGAAATTCCACCCACCTAATTCAAAATCTACCTACAACTTCAAAAGGATCTTCCCAAAATTCCCTAACATCACAAGAACTCAAAAAGTTCAAAACAAGGTCGACGCTAAGAAGGAACTGTAGGCAGCCAAACACACCTATCAGGCTGCCGGTATGCTACTGCGAAAAATACTCATAAAAAAAGTTCGCCTGCGCCATATATTTCTGGAAAATCTTCTAATCTGAATGTATTATTTTTGAGCGCTTTCTCTATTACTAGACATAGCGAGCTCCTCTCTTATGCCTGTGTTTTGTTTGAAAGTATCAAAAACACTGAGGACCTACATCTTAACGTGGGCTGTCGGGAAAAGGCCTCCCCTGTAATGTTCCAAGTTAGGCGGTCTTTTCGACTGTGTTCCAGTTCATTCCTGCTCGTAAGTCCTCTTCCCATGTTTTTAGCGGACGTCCTCTGGGTTTGCCTCTTACGGGTATCCAATTGGTTGTTTACATTCTTAAACGTAAATAAAGTTACAATTTCCATTAGCTTGTAAGGAGTGGCATTACATAAAGGTTATTTATTAAGAATACCAATATTTTAATTAACTAAGCTACACATCATCAATGTATTAAGTTGTTGTTGTTTATTACATATCAGAAACAGATTCTTCATATTTGCGTTACCTTCAAACATTGCAGAATATAAAATACGTAGAATTTGAATATTTTCCGGGAGTATTTCTCTTCCGACAATTTGCCGCAGACAATTACTTGCTCTTCGGCTTTATGTTGATTTTAACTAATATTTTCGATAAGCAGTAAATTTAAAAAATACAAAGTATTACTCTTACAGACAGGATATATAATCACGGAGTATATGAACATTTCTAAAATATAAACTTCGTTATACCTTCGGATGAAATTTATGTAATGAATAATGTCTTTCAAGCAAATACAAATCGAACTGTTTCGCTTAATTTTATCCTTTGTTCTCTAAGTAAAATGCTAATAATAAATCGTTGCTTTCCGTAAAATTACTAGTAGACTATTAGCAGACCTTTTGATGTTGGAAACAATAGTTTAGAGAGGTGTAAAGTTTGAGAATGAAATAGTTCATACAATGTTTCGTGTTCCGCTTTAACTTGGAAGAATGGAAAACATAAGTTAACGTTACACTTGCATGTTGTTAAGTATATGTTGGCATTAATTAATAGATTTATAATTGTTTTATATGAAACAGAATGAGCAGATGTTCAACATTAAGCGCTGACCAAAAGCAGAATCATTTATATTAGGCGCATTTATATGTACACGCATATCATGAATATCATTTTCCCCCTCACAAAACGTTCACATGATATAACTACCTCCATTTATATTAATATCGACGCATACACAAATAAATGGCAATGCTCGATAATATCCTATAAACACTGAAATCACAATTTCTGTAGAACTTTTCAACTGCGTTGCTTTCATTGCCCAAAACTAGTATGAATGGTAATCTGATTCGCCTTAAATTAAATTACATAACCGTACCAGTTATAAACATCAAAAGGCTGACTTACAAATACATGAATTTGGATAACAAAAAATCATGTTAATATAAAGAAGAGTATTGTAAAGGCAGCCAAGACCCCTATAACTTTATTAAAATTTCCGTCACCCTCTTGAGTAATTGCTTTTAATTGGAGAAGGTTGCAAATAAAATTCCTTTAAGGTTTAGAGGTCTTTTGAAGGCTTCAATTAAATTTTCTCAAATATGACAGGCAAGCAGTTGCGCTTCTTAAACATTTATGTATTAAACGGCATAAAACTTTATCTGCCCTCGAATTCTGGTCATAAATTTCATTCAAGATAAAAGTTACATTACTGCTTTGTAGTATGGCTTTTGTTACACATTATGAATGTTTTACATAAATGATGAAAAACAATGGTATAGCACAGCCGTCTGTAGAGAATACTTTTTACTTGAATTACGTTGCTTGCTAATTCAACAATCATTTATGTCGGAGCTATGCTTTCAATTAAGTTCAAGTAATATTGAAATAGTTTATACATTGTTGTTTGTAACAGTAACAATGCAAATATTCAAGGCGAAAACGGGAGTTCTAAAACAATATTAATATTAAAATTTCGTCCAGACAAAAATACAGCAATAATATCTAAAGGTACTTGTTCACATTTTTCATTTTGTACCCTGACTGACCCTAAGGATTCAGACGCAATGCTCAAGACTCACATTCTTTGTTTGCTCTTGGCCTTAAATTTTAAGAAGTCTCTCGCTCTGCGTCATAAAAATTTAAAGCCGTATGACATTACTGCGCTTAATAATTTTCGTAACACGATTGCCTGTTTTGTTTAAAATACATCTGTGTTGGCGCTTAGCGGCAGTTTTGCAAATCTCATTTTCATGTTTTCATTTCCAGTGGATATATTAGCGGATTCGGGGGGCGTCGTCCTCCTGCCACTACCTTCAGCACCGACGCCGGAATTTAGCGGTCCAATTCAGAATGTAACTGCAGCCGTTGGCCGGGAAGCCGTGCTTACATGCACGGTGACAGAATTAGGGCATTACAAGGTAAGGATTACGATATTTTAGCGGTATTGACGTAATTGTGTTATTATATTCATACACAAGGGGAATAATTTATGAAACCTTTTTAGGGTCTGCAGCTTCTATTTTCATGAATTATATCCCAACTGTGTGTGCATTATCTAAACATTCACCCGAAACTGAGGTATTAAATGGATCGGGTTAGGCGTTATTTTAGGACAGCAATTTCATTAGATTTATGTTGTTGGAGAAACTCATATTTTTGAGGTTTAACCAATATATAGGTCAATTTGTTGGCTTCTGTTTGATGAGTGATGATGGAATTTGCTGATCGTTCACAACAGGCAGAGGCAAGTTTGTAATATTAGTTTTTTTTCTTCAAGTAATAAAAGAGAATTCCACAAAAAGGATATTAAAGGAAAAAGAAAATAGGGGATACCAATGAAACACAAGTAAAGTGGTTTGATCTCTACTCAGTTTGTATAGACTGTTTCTTTAATACTACAAAAATGATGTTATTAAATCTTTGGAAAAATTTAACATAATTGTTATCGTTATCCGCAAATGGTTCCCCTAAAAAGTTGCGATCCCTTATTATAGTACAAGAAAAACAAAATAATATTCTATTCGATTTCAGTTTGGGCTATGAAGGTTGAACTTAAGTGATTCCCTTGCGACTCTTGGGAATTTGTAACTTTTTACAAAATTAGAAGCATTAGAGTTAACGTTATAAGGTAAATACTTTATGTTGATTATATTTGCTTAGTAAGTATAGTCGTGTTAGGAAAAAACTTACATCAGAAGAATTTTTTTTTAACAGAAATTAGGAAAACGAAAATTGTGTAACCGCGGAAGACGTTTTATTTAGCCATGCCATTAATTATAAAAATGTGAAACTTTTAATTATATTTGTCATTTACTATCCGCTTTTAAAATATTAATTAGATAATTGTTTTGTGTTAATATTTAGCTTACTTTTTTTGGTGTAAAATATTCAATTTCCTCTAAAGGCCATTTTGGTGAATCTGCTGGTGCACAGACAACATTTACTTACTGTAAAACTAACTTTTAAAATACTACGTTGTATGCTTTACTAATACTTAAAAGCATTCCAGTTTATTTTTAAAAATTAATTACGAAAGGTTGCTTCATCATATTGGAATCTATGTAATCTTTATACTACACTTTTACTGCAACTTCTCCCATCGTATTTTCATAAAATTAATAAAATTTGTACTTAAATACTGATGTTTACACTTCAACTGATCCTGGCATGCAAGTATTAAATATTCACTGAGAATTATCTTATCGAGTTTTCCATATAATACTGATTGAGTCCGTAGACTGGACCCTAGTTTCGTATAACAACTGTAAATAATAATTTAATAAGCTCTGTGTTCATGTAAGATATATACTTCAAGGGTAGTACGTTTTCTGTAATACACAAGGACTGCTAGGCCACTGACACCCACCTTCTAAGGAAAAATTGATTAACGATTTTCTTACATACTATTACAAAAGAAATGTGGAAAAGATCTGTTCCCGATGGATTCCGCATAATTTGACCGAAGCTCAAAAGAAAGCTCGTGTTAATTGGTGCAAGGAAATGCTCAAAAACTTCGACCGAGGAACTGCAAAATCCGTATACAACATCGTAACAGGTCACGAAACTTGGATATATTCGTATGAACCGGAATCTAAGCAACAATCCACTATTTGAGTGTTCCAAGATGAACCGAATCCCACAAAAGCTGTTCGTTCACGAAGCACTTGATGATGACGATGATGATCGCTTGTTTCTTCGGTTGTACTGAACATGTCGCAACAATTCCTTTAGAGGATCGAAGAATAGTTAACGCTGAATGGTATACAATAATTTGCTTGTCAGAAGTCATTGACGAAATCAGGAATAACAACAAAAACGTCGCATCATTCTTCATCACGACAATGCCAGCTCTCACACAGCACGTCAAAGAATTGATTATTTGAAGGAGAAACACATCGAATGAATGTCTCATTGCCCGTATTCACCTGATTTATCGCCTTCATGCTCCCGAATGTCAAACAAAAAATGCGTGGACAGCGACCCCCATCATCTCAAGAAGCTGTTAAAGCCTTTAAAAACCATGTTTTGGAAATACCAACTTCAGAGTGGAAAAAATGTTGCGAGAATTGGTTTGAACGCATGCAAAAGTGTATAAATCCTAAATGCGAATATTTTGAAAAGCAATAAAACAGTTTGTTCCAAAAGCATGTTTTCTTCCCTAGATGTTGAAAAAACTTATAAGGCGTAATACAACAATGACATCATTGTTTCCGTAAGTACACTGAACTGCGACCGTTATTTTAAATTTAATCCCAGAAAGCAAGCGTGTCCCAGTTTCAATTTGGTTTTTTTAATCCTCCTCATTTTGTATTTTTAAGTTCGAAATAAACTACTCAAAATGAATAGGGATATTGTAATATAAAGCATATATGTTAGTATTTGGCGGTTAATGGTCGTCTATGATTGATAATTAGAGCAAGCGGTAATGTTTGATGATAAAAAACAAAAAACAATGCAGAGAAACCATTTAACAATAGAGCAACGACATTTAGCCGCCAGGTCGACATTGTTGATATGTTAGGCACCACGCAGAACGTAATTTCACGTGCCTTTTCGCGCCTTAGAGAAACAGGTGCGACGGAAAGAAGGCCTGGAGTAGATCTTTTCGCATCACAACACCTCGTGAGGATCGACTTCATACTGCCTCCTGAGATGTCCTGCAAGAACTGTGGCTCAACGAAGACCAGGTGGAATGGATAAAGCGTATGCTTCAAGAATCGTCACCATGGGATGATATACTGTTTTCGGATGAGTCCAGCATTATCTCAGCAATGATAGCCGGCGTCAAATAGTATATTGTAGTGCCGGACATCGTACCTTACCTCGGTATACCCAACAGTCGCTGCCTTTCGTGGTGGTGATCTTATGGTATGGGTCACGTTCTGACCCGTTGCAACGCTGTTAGACGGGAATATTTTGTGTTTCTTGACGACACTTCTCGCATTCGCTTATGAATCTGCAATGGCTGTACACCCTCAGCCCATAAAAATGGTAGGGCCGCACGCTGATCATACTTGGGCGTATTTTCAACAACAAACAGCATTACAAAATGGAAGTTTTAAAACTCAGAATCAAATTCAAACTCCAGAAACTTATTAATGTGTTGTTTATGAATAGTACTAACATCAACAAACGTAATTTGAATTATTGCATTTGTTTTCAAGGGTAAGTTGATCAAAGATGGGTTTCTGTTGAACAAGCCTCATATATTAAATAAAACCTGCCTCCATTTTCTATCGTTTGGAATGTAAGACAATAAAACCATGTATAATAGCAATACAAACTTTCTTCCAAAATGTTTAAGAGTGGCTGCCGCACTCCACTGGTGAAAATGTATGCCTTCCGAACAAAACTCAGGCTGATAACGTCAAATACAATTCTTATAAGGTAGCGTGGAAAACTACCCAAACTTGAGTCTGGTACAACGACAGTGTGGATGAGTTGTATTTTATTCTGGTGTTTTATTTGCCATAATTTTTTATATACTTATTATAAATAAAGTCTTATACATACAAGGTGGGTTATTGCTAACACAAAACTACCTAAATAGTAATGTTACAAACATTTTTGAGATGACAATATGCCGACAGAGATGTTTCTCATAGCAAAAAACCACACGGTGGTGCTGTGATCTAAATTTGACAACCATTTACGCTGTCATTCAAAACCAGCATGCAATCTGAGTCCTATATTTACAAATTTCCATTAACAGACAGATGGATGCGTGAAGCTGATGAATACCTTTAGAACTTACCTTAAAGAGATACAGATGCTATTTAAATTTTTTTTCAATCAACCTTAGCTATTGGAAATCAGTTCTTCATAGTCTTTACTAGCTCTATAGTAAATGATTTTAGAGAATTTGTGAATTCATTGAAATAAGCATATCTACAATTCTACTTTAAATATGTTCGGTGCACAATACGAAATGTCGTTGAACATTATTATTAATTAATATGTCGTAAATCGAACCTTCCCTAAAGTATATAAGTCTTGTTATTACAACTGTTAATTGAAATGGACCCTGTACGTAACAATTTCTTTGTTAAAGGATGTGTTAATTTTCCAGAAATCATAATAGTACTAATTTATTAAACCTTGAACGCCATTTTAGATCGTTAATTTGTGGCCATTGGGCTAATGCGTGAATGTACCTTTCATTCTCAGCACGTAGTCTTGTCCTATAAATTCCGCTTCAGTGCTAATATTGGGACGATAATTTGATTACACGCTGACCTACCGCAAATTATCACCTGGGAGACACAATTTGGATATTCGGAGTGCTTCTTCAATTTTGCAGCTTGCAGAAACAGGAAGACAGTGGAATCAGTCAAGTGATAACTTAGCTAAGTTCCTTTACACTTTGGTTGCTAAAGTAATAAGTTAAGATAGCATTTGCATAATAGTGTAGCTTCCACTTTTCTCCATTTATGAGGCTATCAAATGTTAATAATGTGATATATTTATGTTTTAGTTAGAGTCTAATTTAAAAAATCTAAAGAGCATTAACAAAATATCCAATAATATTTAGAATAATTACGCAAATACTAGGATGGTCAATTCATTCCTCGCTTTAACCGAAACTAAAGTTAAATATAATAGTTCGGCGTGAAGTTTCAATCTTCCGCTGTTTGTTTCTGATGAAGTCATCTCTTCGGGCTTAGACCGCGTCATCGTAGAATTTATTAACTCTGACGTTTCGCTAACCGTTGCAGGTAAAGCGCTTTGATAACCTGCAACAGTTAGCGAAACGTCAGCATTAATAAATTTGTTAGTCTGTGCCCAGGAAGGTATAGTTAGTAGTTCTGTAAATCGCCATGGGGCAATGCGTGAATATCAATAGGGATACGATTCGATACATTTTACATGAAGATTTGGAAAAGAGGAAAATCTGCACAATTTTACGGATCGGTAATAACAGAGAAGTGTTCAATCGTACGCAGACTTCGTTCAGATTTCGATCCTAAGATACAATGCCAAAGTTAACTAGCAAGAGATTGAAAAATCATTACCAAACGTTTCGTTTGCAAAACCCCAGAATCAAGACATGCTAATTATCTATGTTGGTTCTTGTTGCTTGACAATGCACACGCCTATTCTGCGCTGATTGTATTGTTATTTCTCATGAAGCACGGCATTCTGGAGGTCAAGCATCCACCCTTTTCACCTGACTTGGCACCAGCAAACTTTTTCCTTTTTATTCTGAAAGGGAAATAATTTACGTAACATATAATCGCCGAATTCAAAAAAGCTGAGGCTTTGTGAATTGTTTTCAAAAATATTTAGAATATTACAATAAGTGCAATAAAGGGGTCTCGGTGGAGTAGTGCGGGAACGCTTTGCTACTCAAGGTCACATGGAAATGTGGCCGATCGGCTGGGACGTTCGAATCCCAGCTGGAGTGACTGCATTTCGAGTAGTTAAGTTTAGGGTGCATGTTGCATGAATGGTTAGTGTGTAAGGGCGCCCGCACCCCCCTGAAGTAATGCAAAAGCGGTTCCGGGGGGAAACGGTAGTATGAATGAATGAGAAAGAAAAATAAGTGCAATAAAATAAATGGTGATTGCCTTTAATATTAATTTAGTATTTTCGTGTTACTTAAATTGTATTTCTTTTATAATGTCAATCTGGGAATTAAATTGCCAAACCTCGTGTTGCTATTTTACTGGTATATGAGCATTTTGGAACGTTCAGGGTAAATTAGACATATTTTAAGTTCGTTAAGCACACTTCCTTGATATTAACTGCACGAGTGAGTGCACGGGCGGCTGGTAATTACTCGAAATAATTAGACCGAAAAGTGCTAGAACATATTTCAGTTTCACTGAGAAACTATTTATTCATATTATGTAAGTTTAGTTTAATTTGAAGGAGAACACCATTTAATTATCCAATGATGTTTTGCATTACGTACAACACTATTTAACCAGAGTTTGGTTGAGCTATATCTTAGTTGGGAACGCTGGCAGGAATTTTAATTAATTTTAGTTCCTACTCGGCAATTGTAGTAAATTCTACGCCTTGTATGGAAAATTTTAAAACAAACACCGATTTAACTTTTAAAATTTAGAAATTCGATAAATATAGTTGTTTCTCTATAGGTATTAAGAAAACCAAATTACAAAAATCTTTATTAATTGGAAATACATTTTCCCGCATGTTTTTTGAGCCCCAAAAGACTATCGAAAGATTCTTCTGCTAGTCTAAACACTAACACACATAGGGCCTTGAAGAATTTATTTAGCATAATCATAACTGTTATAGAAAATTAAATGTTTATATATTCATAATCATTTATAATATAACGATTATTGTTGCTGTGATGTAACGTTGCTACAATATGTGTCGCTTGGATGAAAATATACGAGGTGTGTTGAATTGAAACGCACATTTGCTTTATAAAGAATTTATTCAACAATTTAATTACAAATAACTACCGTCACAGTTAAGGCACCTATCCCATTGTTTTACTAACCGACTTACACCATGCTCATAGAATTTTTGTGGCTGCTGATTGAAGAAGTTTTCCATAGCTATCTAAGCTTCTGCGTCAGACTCAGAATCCCGACTTTTTAACGCCTTTTTCAGGGGTCCAAAACTATGGAAATTGCAAGGCGATAGATCCGGGCTACAGGATGGATGCTCTAAAACCCTCCGTTTATTTCGTTGAAGATTTTCTTTTACCACATTAGCAACACGAGGCCCAGCATTGCCGAACAGTAAAATGTCCCCACGCGTAAGTTTTCCTGGACGTTTCCGTTTTATTGCTCGATGAAGCTTGTTCAAAGTTTCATTGTACAGATCTGCATTGACATTTGATCCAGGTTCTTTAAACTCTACAACAGGGGTCCTTCAGGGTTGAAAAAAAATGTTAACATCACCTTGCCTGCAGAAGGTTGTGCTTTAATCTTCTTCGGTGGTGGTGAACTTGAATTTTTCCACTGCATCGACGATAACTTACTGGATGATTCGTAGTAATGGACCTAGTTTCGTCACCAGCAACTATTGACAGAAGAAACTCATTACCATTTTGCCTACAGTCTGGGAGGTGTTGCAGAGATATGCCCATGCGCAAGCATTTTTGTTGATTAGACAAGAGATGAGGAATTCATTGCGAACAAACTTTGCTGTAACCCAAATTACGAACAATACTCTGGACAGATCCTACACTCCCACCAACAATTTCTGAAATTTCTCTAATTGAAATTCGATGGTTTTCGCTAATAAGGCCTTTCACACGTGCCATATTGTTGTCTGTAAATGTAGTACACCGTGCACTTGGTCGCGGCTCACCCATAGTCCTCTCTTTTCCTTTCTTAAATTTTCGGCACCATTCCTTCACAGTTGGGTACGCAATACATGCATTTCCATACAATGCTTGCATTCGCGTATGAATCTGCAATGACAGCACACTCTCACCGCATAAACATTGTAGAACCGCATGCTGATCAAACGTGGACGGATTTTCAACAAGAAACGCCATTTCAAAATCGATGTTTTAAATGTCAGAATCAAATTAAAACGCCAGAAACTTATTAATGTTTTGCTTACAAACACTACTAACATTAACAAACGCCATTTGAATTATTGAATTTGTTTTCAAGGCTAAGTTTATCAAAGATGGGTTTCAGTTGAGCAAGCCTCATATTACACAACAATTGAGATAAATGCTGTTATCACTGAATTAAACATAGCTATCCAATAAATAGTTTGATATTTAAGCAATACCATAGAGTATTTTAGAGTTTAAATATATCGGACTGATGGGTACCTGAAACATTAACCTTATATACAACAATGACTATTTAGCAAATATCAGTACTTCTATTAAATAACAGCAATGCTAATTTACATAACAACAAAGTTTAATAAACTACAACAGCATCAAAACATTACATCATGCCAATGTTTATTAAATTTCAAGGTATTTACTGAATGCAGCTATATAATATTCATCAACGGCGCTTACCACATAAAAGTGATTATTTAATAAACAACGTCAATTAACTGTTACCAATGACGTTTATTAAATAAAAATTGTTATGAAATAACAATGATTATAAAATAAATAGTAGTGTTAGGACCGTTTTTCGTTGAACGTTTTTATTCAACTCCCAAATAAGTTTATTTCAAAGAAACCAAGCTTCACATATTTCTTGTATACTTATCGTAAGGTTAGAGTGTTGGAATTGAGCCGTGCTTGGACCGTTGATAGGCGAGGGTCGCAAATGAGCGACACCACATATGGAAACATGAAAAAGAAAAGGACTCACAATCTGTTGCTGTTATTAAGTACTGTAGTATAACTCACCGAGGGGCCCACCCCTCTTCACTCCGTTGAACGGGCAGGTTACTGGTAACACTTGGATGGAATAATTAACTCTTTGATTGGACTGCCCAGGCGATTGTTAACTTCCACATCCTTGACCATTTGACAATTATTTCTGTTTTAATACCATTCGAACACCTGAAATCCAGTGGCACAGGCGCACTCTCGAAAGAGTCAATAGGGGAGGAATACCATCCACCTATGTTTCTGTGACAGAGGATGAATTGCCTAGAACGTATATGTCACAGGATTTTGCGACCTACGGCCCCGATTTGCAATTCTTGCTCCCTAAGGTGCCAATAGGGGAGGAATACCATCCACCTATGTCTCTGTGACAACCGTGCGAACTGCCTAACACGAACATGTAACACAGGATTCTGGGGCCCTAAAGCCCCGGTTTGCAATTCCTTAAAGCCCCGTGGCTAGCCACACTTGTACAAGGTTGCAATATCACCTGACCAAACTCTGAGAGCCCTCATCACAACCACACTCATATAGCGAACAATACTGATCAGCAATCACACTTTATCTAATTGTAGCTACATACCAGAATATTCAATCACTAGTGCACTATAATAATTAGCTGGCTACATGCATAACACGTGCAACCCAAACAAGACGTCAAAACCATCTCTCCCTCGCACACGGGCTTTCTTCCGTTCGCCCCCGTACTTAAGACGTCTGCTGCGTATTTCCACTCTCTCGAGGTCAAGAATGCGACCCTTTCTTTATTCGAATCACAAAAATATATACAGTTTATACCAAAATAAATTTTTACACCTAACACTAGTGATATTTTATAGGTTTCAATCGTATTTCGTCATTATACTAATACACCGTTCAACAGACGATGCAAATTAGAGATTACTAGTCTTAATACGTTATCCCCCTATTGTACTTTTTATTTCAAATAGTTTTAAAATTCACCGTGTTAGTTGTTCCTTTGTGTTTAATTTGCATACACCCTTGACTGCCGGAAGTCATTAACGCGTATTTTATCTTATTATTTTGCTTCCGTTAAATTCAACAAAGAATTTTTCTTTTATCCAGATTATTATAATCGTAAGGGATAAGCAGAAAACTTCGGGGAATTCTGTAGGACTTCGGTTTCAAATATGCATACCATTTAGCATTGTAAGTTTAAAATTCAAAAAGCTCCCTGAAATAGGGGTCGCCGGAAAGCACTTCTCAGCAAAGCAGAGAGATAATGAATTTATGATTTCAAAGGTGATAAATTCGAATTAATTTTCCTAAATAATGTGACTCTAAATTTAACTTGCTTCCTTCCATTGTAAGACCGAGTTCCCTTGGCGCCTGCCGATACCTAATTAATTAATGTATAGTCCTCTGGTGCTGCCTCGCTAACTTGCCCCCGAAACATAAATGAGAGGATTTTGAATAATAAGTTTAGTTCTTTCCAAGTAAATCAAACTTCTTTAAGTACTTAAATATGCAATTTCCATTATTTTTTCCTGGAGGAAAAGAGATTACAAGAAATTTACAATAGTAAGAGGACGCTCTTTTGACAAACGCTTTTCGCCTTTATTATTTTCTCAAGGAGCCTCATAAACTCGGTTGCTCACGGAAGCAAACACAATTTCTGCGATGCCACGTTTGATTGGAGATTGCAACTTCTGGGTTTCAAATATTGAATTCGAATAGCATAAAATTTAGATTGTTCATTATTTTAACGATCTATGTGTCAATATTAGTATTCACTATTTTCACTTTGGCTAGGCAGTATATTTATTAAGAAATACAGCTTTATGAACCGAAAAAAGCAACCAAAAGGTATATTTAATATCAGTGCTCTTGAATAAAAAGTTAATTTCATTTCTTGGTCATAGAAAGTTAATAACGGTAACAACTGTTGTACTTCAAATACATTTTGTTACGTTTGTCTAAATTGTTTCAAAACGCCTTGCTTCAGTTACCTTCTCCGACGCCTTTCCTTTGTTATCAAATGTTGACAGAAGGATCGTCTTCAAGGCCTAAAACATTTTACTGAATAATTCCAGGGTTGTCAAGATTCAAATTTGTTTCTGATTTAACCAATTTTATTTGCATCGCAGCTTATTGGTGGTCCGTTCTTCTTCTGCGTAAAGCCGGTGCATACTATGTTTTTACACGGATAAGCACTTCTAAGCTTCTTGGACGACATGTATAGTAATTATTTATTTGCTTGTATTTTTTGATTTGCAATTAAGCGGTTAGAGAATTGTTGATCATACTTTTACAAATATGAAATAAATAGTTTACGACAGCATTGCGTGCCACTTTTATTACAATTTTTTAAATTTTTTTAATACTTGCTCGTTGTCTGCGTATGTCTAAAATACATACGCAGAATAAACAATTTGTGACATACTTAGTTTATTTTTAAGCAATAATTCCTGGTATGTTCCTTTCTAAAATATTGCCCAGAATAAGGCCTTCTGTAATATCTTGCTGAGGGCTATCATCAAAAAGATTTTGCAATATTCCTCTTAATTACGTCATCTCCAACGCTATACATATGTAAACACATTATATGTATATACATTTCAATATTTATATTTACTCTAGTTATTCGGAGCACAGTATGGTTATTTTTCAATATTTCATTGACATTATCGTCAGTTATAACATTTACAAAATATCCTTTTGGTAGGGCTAATCACTTTATTTCTCCCTTCGCAGACGTGCTAAAACACTTTCAGAAGGACGGTTTCATTTCTAGAAACTGGTACAAATGGGAAAACTTTGGATCAAATCCTTGCTTTCTGATCATCCACTGCAATAGCGTTCACCGTTTCTAAACCCTATTGTTTTTAAGGTGTGTTTTGTGGAACCCTGGAGATCTACAAGTGTTCGGCAGGGTTCCGTGCAATGACTTAATAAGTAATCTATAATGTACAACATATAAAAACGTTTAAAGTTTTATCCTATTTCTAGATATATGACTACGTATTTTACGATAGCGTTCCACTATTCAAACATTTAAGTAACGCGTTCCGAACCGAAAAGTTTGAAAACCCTTGCTATAGTTCTCTAACGCGGTCTTGGGAGTGTAAATTGCTTATTTTACCGTAGATTGTCTTGCATTTAGGCCAACAAGTAGCTGTCACAAAATAATATTGTAGCTGAATTAACTTTATCATTCTAGTCGTTCCGCTGTGTCGTATTTATAAATGTGCTTGCAGGCAGATATCATCTTCTTCGTCTATTGTAGTAGATTGTGTTGATGTACACCATTTTCTTCCCCTTAGTTTTAGTGCTCCTCCCGTCGTCCGTGGTTTCCAATATCTGGTTATTTTAATTAATCTGTGACTATTATCCTTTCCATATACAGACAAACCTCTTTAACTTGAAGTGACAGGAGTAGAAACGAGATACCAATGGGAAATTCGACTTAAGGAATTAAAACAATGTGTATGGGACTTAAATGTGTAATATTACTTATCATAGAACAGCAGGAGCCTCCAAACTTTTTAACCTAAGGGCCACACTGACTCCTCCACTAAGTCCCAAGGGCCAAGACAATTGTGCTTGGTTAGTCGAAGTATACAACGCCATCTTGTAGCGAGTAGCTGAGTTAGGGGATGTTCTGAAAAAGCCCTGCTGCGTGATCGCTTGTTTGAAAGATTAGAGTACTTTCGAGAGTTTTTGAATATGTTCTACGCACCAAGGACTCGCGGTACAAATACGGGAGACAACCGAGAGTTGGACAGTTCCAGAATTTGAATTCGGAGCTACAAGTGCGATCTGAAAAGTGAAATATAGTGCGACTAGTATGTTTTGTGACTATAGTTTCTTGTGAAAATACAGTGTTTAATTTAATTCAAAGTGTCTTAAAGATAAATCCAGCATTTTGTTCATATCAGAACAATTGCGCTTAATTGTACTAATTGGCATTATTTTGATTTGAAGTTACGTCCCTTTTGTGTGGATTGGTATAAATATGGAAAAGAAACGAAAGATACATAGTGAGTGCAGAACATTTAAAGAGCAATGGGGATATCAATATTTCGTGATTGAGCCAAGTAATAACGCAATGTGTATAATTTGCAATGAAACAATATCAGTCCTCAAAGAATACAATATAAAACGTCATTATGAGACTAAACATTCTCAGAATTACTTTAAATTTACAGGAAGCCTGCGGTTAGAAAAATATGAATCTTTGAAACGCGGGTTCAAATCTCAACAATTGTTGTTTAAGAAAGTAAATGCTGAACAAGAAGCTGCAACTCGTGCTAGTTTCCGCGTGGCTCATTCAATAGCGAAACATGGGAAACCATTTACTGACGTCGAACTAATTAAGGATTGCATGATTGCAGCAGCAGAAGGAATGTGTCCAGGAAAATTCAAAAACATTAGTTTGTCAGCAAACACTGTGGCTCGAAGAGTAGATGATATTGCAGAAAATATGTTAGCTCAGTTGTCTGACAAAAATCGACACTTAGAGTGGTTCTTTTTGGCCCTGGATGAGTCAACAGATGTTCCCGATACTGCTCAGGTCTTACTTTTTATTCCAGGGATAGATAAAAATTATGAAGTGTTGACGTTCATAGCATTCACGGCACGACCACTGGAGAATATATTTTTAATGGAGTTGAAAATGCTGTTCAGAAAAACAATCTTCAGTGGAGAAACTTGAAATGTATCACTACTGATGGTGGCAAACACATGTGTGGAAGAAAATAAAGGTGTCGTTGTTCTCGTATCAAAGGCCGTAAAAAATGACGGTGGTTCATCATTCATCAACAGTCTCTGTGCGGAAAATACTTGGATATGTCAAAAGTTTTAAAGCCAGTCATGTCAGCTGTCAATTATGGCAGATCACATGCGCTCAATTATCGTCAGTTCCGCGATTTTATTGAAGAGATTGGAGAAAATGACTTACCATATTATACTGTAGTACGCTGGTTTGAATGAAAGGAATCCTCTGGCTGAGTTACAAAACAATGATGGTTATGGAAGTTATCATTTTATACAGATTTATCTAAAGATATGAATGAATGAATTTAAAATTACAAGGAGAAAACCAGCTTCTGCTTGATTTATACACTCATATTAAGTCCTTTCGACAAAAAATTGTTTTGTTTCAATCTCACTTGAACAAAAAATGTTTCACGCATTTTAATACATGCCAAACATTCAGTCAGCAAACTGGGACTCCGTTTCCTGTAGACTTTGCAATTGAAGCTTTGAGTGCTTCAAAAATAAATTTTCATTCTCGTTTTACAGATTTTAATGTAATTGCAAATGATATCAAGATTTTTAAAACTCCTTTTAACGCTGATATAGAAACCATTGCCCCATAACTTCAAACGGAAATGATTGATTTGCAGTGTAGCGATATTTCTAAAGAAAAATATTTAAAGTAATCATTGCTGGAATTTTATAAGGGTCTTCCATTCACGCAGTTTGATCAGTTGCATAAATTTGCTGGTGCCTTTTTTTTCTGCGTTCGGCACTACATATATGCGTGAAAAAACATTCTCCAAAATGAAATATACAAGAAATATTTACAGATCCAAATTAACTGATGAGCATTTGAAGTCGCTGCTGATAATTTCCACTAGTAAACTTGCAAACTGCAAACAATTGTCAGTGGAAAGTTACAGCTACACAAATCTTATTAATCATAATTATAATGTTTAATTTCATTATGTGAATTTCCTATGTATGTTACCTATTGTAAGTTTTTAGGATAAATCTCAAATCATTAATTACAGTTAAAATGTTCAATTTCATTATGTAGGTCAGTTATTGTGTTTCTTAATTTGGTCATTATATAAAAATATCAGATTATTATTTTGTAAGATTTACTTACATTGTAAATTTTACAATGTAATCAAAATAAATTATGGCGGGCCGGATACCCGGCATGTCCCTCCCGCGGTAGCGGGCCAAATTAGTAACCCTCCGGCCGGTGTTGGACCGCGGGCCGTAGTTTGGAGACCCCTGTTGTAGAGCAACTCAGATTGAACATGGATCATACACAGGAATATATTAATTTGTTTCAAAAAAATAATCAGAAACTTTTTGTTGCTTCTTACTCTGGTATTAAATTTTATGGCAAAATATATCCAACAATCTTAGAAACGTAAACAATTCTTTAGGCACATTTTCTTGAGCACTTAGGAAAATTGATAACTTGTCCATTGCTTCACTAGCGTCACGTATGTTCGGGATACAAATGGTTTCGGCATCACTTTTGCCATCATCTTCATCATCACTGACTTCGTTTTGGTTTAAAACCATTTCCACAATATCCTGGTTACTTGGATGTTCTGCCACTGACAAATTGCTGTCCACTTCGACGTAGTTTTCGAAAGTAAAATATAAATAAGACCCTCTGCTTCTGTAGAGTTGTCCAAACCGGCAGCGGCAAATCGTCATCATCGTCCCACATTGCTTCGCTGACAATTTCTGAATTCCGCGTTATTGAAGCAATTCGCGATAGTAGCTGGGATCACTTCACTCCAAGCTTTATCGATTTCCCTTACACAGTCTAGTAACGTAACTTTTGGCGTTTCCTTTTTTTCAAATGTTTGTATGGTCTTCAGTACGATATGCTTTCTGCATTTTTGTTTTACATTTTTGATGATGCATTGATCCATTGGCTGCAATTTTGATGTATTTTAATTTTCTTGCAAATTCTTCGGCTTTCTGCAAAATGATGGGGCCCGAAACTGGCAAATTTTGATTACGATCGAAATCATTCCACCATAACTGCTTCTAAATTTGGAAAACTGGATTCTTTCACCGCAACTCAAGTTTTCTTCTGAAGCCGTTACGATAGAATTCCTATTTTCGAAATTTTTGATAAGGTGTTAGCTGGGATTCTGAACTCTTCTGCGATGTCTTTTTTTTTCATACCGTGTGGTATATGTAAAAAAGAAAATTTGATAGAGTCTGAAAAGTAAATAACATTTTATTAATTCTATTGCAATTTACGTTAAATACATTAAATAGTCCTTCAGCATTTTTTTTATTCTGAAATTTAAAAAGAAAGCAATGTTTTCTTTTCGTAAAAATAAATTAACTTTTGAGATATTAAGTATTAGCTCTTCCTTGCATTGACTAGGTTGCACACAAACGCGGTTTTATGTTTCTTCACACTTTACAAACTTTTTAGATAAAATCAATTTGTAGGGGCCTATAAATTAATGAATACCAAATTATTTTAATGGATACATATTCGAATAACATTTTATTCTAAATCAGGTTTCCGTTGAAATATTTAAATCTTTACTGCAATGCCATACGAAAGTTTACATCAACTTAAGCAAATTACAAAATGAATCGTGTAAATTATCAACTTCAAATAAATGCAAATCAAGTATAGTAATACAACACTGCGTATAGAATAGAAATGTAAATTAATTTGTGATATTTCGTTAAGGTGTGAGCACTAATACTGAATTAGTATGGTAATTTTAATTTAATTGCACAAATGTCTTTAATGAACACAGACAATATTCCAATTTGATAATAAAATGTTTTGTATGGATTTTCTAAACACAAAAAGTTCTGGCGCCGTTTGGTCCTGATGTCATTTATTTATAGGCCGAAAATAAATAGCTATTAATAATAAGATTATGGGCGATCCCGATTGTTTGATAAATTTGGATTTATATAATTCTGTATGTTCGATTTCACAAACGATTCAATAGAATAATTGTAACATAAATTTAATTGCAATTATTGTAATTAAATTTATGTTATCAATTCTCCCTATAATGAAGTATCAGAAAATTATACAGTGAGAGGTAATTGATAACATTTTAGTGCTTCTCAACTAAACAGATGAGCTAACGTTAAAACTAGGTAAACTGTTTATATATAATAATTTATACGTTTCTATATTAAAAATTAAATAGCCAACGCTTTAGACTAAAACGAATGTACAATTCCAAATAAAATAATGTTTTGAAAAATATAGGCTACTAAAGCAAATATAAACATTTGAGGATTTATGCAACTACTGGGGTGGGATCATTACGTGGTGTACCGATCTTCTCTCATATATCTATGTTGTGCATTTTTAAGTACCACATACATAGAAGACCTACAACTTAACGTGGGCTCCGAACCACGGACAGTGTATTCTATTCTATTCTAGAGAATATAATATACAGACTAGTTAGCTTGCCATTGCCTTGCGACGGAGAACGGCCGTTAAAAATCCGATGTTGTGGTACTGGGAATTAAATCCCGGACCTCCAACGTAGAAGTCTAACGCGCTGATCTCTAGCCTACGACCGTCTCTTTACTTTAATTTTATCTGTTCATATGTAAGTACTTATCATGATTAAAATACAAAATACAAAGATGCTTGCTTAGCGGCTTTTCAGCTGTCTTTAGTAAATTATGAGAAAATCACACGTCTAAGTGACTTTTAATTGCACTCCGGACAATTATATGTTGGACCAGCTACCCAGTAATTTCAAATTTCTTTCGCTTGTCTTTTTGGTTGTCCAATCCCTACGCCAATACGAGCTAAACCTAAAAGCATGTATATGGATGTATTCGGCCAGTACAGATTTCGATTCCTGAAGAAAAATTGGATTGTATAGTGTCTCTTCGAATGTTGCATTTCAATATATGCTGTATTCTCTCCTATATGTATGTTGCATGTTCTAAAGTGACACAAACACAGAGGACTTACAATTTACTATGTAATCAGAACCGCGGGAAATGTAAACACTCTTACGCAAGTAAAAATTTAGTTGCTGCATAGCTATAGTCGGTCCACAGTTAACAGCAGGCTACAAGATTAAATAGAATTGGACAAGAAGAATACTGTCTCTCCCTTTCTGTTACATTACTTATGTGCGATTTTTAAATATGCCCCGAAATATTACGTCTGTTGACGAGTTACCGCAATAGAGGATAAAGTTCCCTAAGTAAAAGAAAGATGCGAATATGCTCATTTATCTGTCTAACGGGGGAAACAGATAATTGAGCGATAAGAAATCTTAGACTGACTGTAAACAGGTATAGTTCCCTTCAAGATATATCGTTATTGCCTCACCGAAGGGTATCTGGTAATCCCTGGTTAACACTTAAAAAAGTTGTAAATGCACCTAAAGTAACAGAGCCGTCTTTAGGAATTTCATTTGAGGGTTCAACATTTTCAAATAACTATTTTATGTAGGTGTAAATATTTATTTACAATTTTTAATAATATTAAAAACAACCATAGAATTATAATTACATGAAACATAAAATATACTATTTTTCAAACCCAAAGATGTCGGTATCACTATCACTGTCATTGCTTGTTGCATTGAATTTTTCCTATGTTCTGGGGATATTTTTTCTACTTCTAGATTTATAGTTTTTATTACTTCACTGTCTACACTTGGCAATTGGTTCTGTCTTCGAATATTCCTTTTAAGGTGGCTCCATATCAACTCGATAGGATTAAACACGCAATAGTATGGTGGCAAACGCAAAACCGTGTGTCCACATTTGCTTGCCAGGTCATATACATAATATTGTTTGGGAAATGTTCTATTTAGAATACCTTTAACAAATTATTTCTGTTATACGTTTTCTCAAAATACAGATCATTCTCCTATAACCAATTTTGTATTTCCTCTTTTTTGTTGCTAGTATTAGGCACTTTTTTTAGTAACCTAGAGTGATAACTGGCGTTACCCATTATGATAACGGAATTACTAGCCAATATTTTCAATGAATTATTATCTTTTTCTTCTTCTTCTGTGTATAGGCCAATGGCCTGTTAATTACCTGTAACGGAGTAGGTGCCCTCTTTGCACGTATACCGGACAGAAGGCTAGCCTAACACGTCGAACAGAGAAGCCAAGTTCCACTACATGGTTTACGATTGCCAAAGATGTTCGTATGAGAACCGGATCCGACGGTTTTACGTGCCCTCTGAAGCACGACCGGTTGTATATGCCACTATAATGGTCCATCCATCCCAGTGCTGGGCTGCGAATACCGTATGATCGGCGTCCGCAGTGCTCGGCTATGCAACCGAAATTATCTTTGAAACTAACATTCAAGAAGTTGTTCAGTCATATCTTCGTGATAGTCCAAACTACAATCTTTTACATTTTCTGCTGATATTCATAACCAATCTTCAACTCATTCGCGTTCAGTCCTGGCACGTAGGATAATGATTTTATTTCCTCTTGCAACTGGCGTATCTATTTTACATTAACCGGAATTATCTGTCCAACTTTTCTGTACAATATCATACGAGTCGTACCAAGTTTCGTCTAAGTAACATATTTTCGAGTCAGCTGCATGCCAGATGAAGATGATGATGATGATGATGTTATGTTTCGATGTTTTGCAGATACTCGCGGTGCCACACTTGTAATCTATTTGATTCTATAATAACTTGACGCTTGTATATAGTTTTATGTTTACATCCCATACGTTTAATAATTCGTAGCACTGTACTTGCGGAACACTTTATTGCAGTGTCATCTACATTCAATCTCTGTTTTAATGAATTTACCGTAGACAAGCAGTTTTCCCGCTACGTTGGATATATTTTTGCTGAATTAAATCTTCATCATTTTAATCTACCATCCTTGCTATTCCGTTCTTGTACTCCTTTATTATCAATTTCTCTTACAGTATTACAGGGTACGTCGCGGTTGTTTAAAAGCTCATATTTCGCCTTCAGTTTCACTGATGTTACTATAAACATTGAATACAATTGGTTTTGCATCCCTTGATAATGCACACTTTTTTGCTATTACATTGTTTTCACCTTATCTTTATCTACTTAGCGTGACTTCACTTTTGCAAGAAACTTGAGTCACTTGAATTGCACTATTTTTTGATAAATGTTCGCTATCAGTCCACGATGTCTATTTTGCACAGAAGCTAATCAACAACTGATATGCTTTGCGCTGTTTACTTCTTAAGTTTGAAAATAATGTCATTAAGGCAATACGGCAAGGATCTAATCTAATCTCCGAAAAGTAACTTATGCAAGCTATACAAAGAAGCTAATTTTGATTATAGTTTACTAAGTTTAAAATAAATAAGAAAAGTTGAAGTAAAAGGGCAATTTAAAATATTGAATTAAAAAACAGAAAATTTAAGCGTCTTGCATTCGTCACAACCCTTAGGTAACCTCAGCCTCTTCGCAATATGTAAATTTACCTGAATGTGGCCGATGTTTTAAGCCGAGTTTAAGTAGATTTTAAATCCTGGTTCTACAAGTACATTTTTAAAGCGGATAACGGTATAATTTGAAGAGGACTATACACAAATATATGCGCATCTTTCTTTTACTTAGGGAACTTTATTCTCTGGTGTGGTAACTCGTCAACAGACGTAATATTTCGGGGCGTATTTAAAATTCGCATATAAGTAATGTAACAGAAAAGGAGAGCTAGTATTCTTGTTGTTCTATTCTATTTAATTCTGTAGTCTGCTATTAACTGAGGAAGCACCACTTTGTGAGGAAAAACGACTGCTATAGATCCCATGTTCAGTTGTTGGGAATTCAGCACCAGATATGTACAAGTTTAAAGTACTGACTTCTAACCCACAGTCGCCTTAACAATTATAAAACTTAAATAATGAAAAATACTGATTTCAGTAGTGGAACTTTATTTCGAATTCATTTGAAAAGACTAATATATTATATTCTTAGGCTCAAAAAAGAAGAAAAACAAAGGCAAACAAAGGCAAAAAAAGGAAAAAAAGGCAAAAAAGGCAAGGGTTTAGGAATTTCATTTAACTGATCCAGTAGCAACTTTTCGAAACACCAAAGCGAAACTTGGAACTCCATATTTCTAGATTGAAGCAATAGCCTCAAATATGAAATTCTTATGTAATTAGAGACATTATTATAACAAATTATTAACATCCTATTTCCGGTATGTTTACTATCGTAAAACGAATTCTGTTTAATTTTTAAATAACGTGGAAAAGGGTTGCACAGTCAACCTTTCTCCCAGGGGAGCAGTCCCTCTCCTGGCCGCTATCTGCCGAAGCCCACCGCCTTGCTTATTACAAAACATGTCTTGTTTCTGCGTAATTTAATTATTATTTAAAAAATTACTACCAGTTTAAATGTGGGCCGTAGCTTACAGGTTCAGCTACTTGGTACTAGTCAAACAGGACTTGTTTTTTTGTAAAAAAAATTGCGGCCAGAAGCATTTTTTGGCTAAAGTTAGTTTAGATAGTCTAACACAACTTAGTTGTCTGTATTATGGATTTCGGTCTTCTAAATATTGTGGTGGTTTCCTGAAGGTTCTGCATATTTAACCCCCATCTTCAGTTACCCCATATACGTTACTACTTCTGCATTTTACAAATATTGGTATTAAACAATGGCACATAAACTCGACGGTATATTTTCTAGCAACCTTTCGTTAGCCAATAAACATTGGAAAAATATCAATTCTTCAAGACAATGTAAAATTTTCAATACATTTTATTCTTCATAATGCCGATAAAATACGAAGATAAATTATTATTACATGTTAGCCTTGCGTAACTTACTAAAAGTTGCACCAAAACGTGCAAGTGAGGTTATTGGTCAGTACTTGATTAACCAGTGCACAGTGAGCAGGAAATCTTTCATAAATTAGGTAGGCTATTTTAGAATCACTTTGTATATAACAGCTGCAGATGAACTGTAACCAGAAACCCTTCATTATGCCGATAGTGATTTTATTTTAAGATCTACCCGTTTGTCAAGAGCTTGTAGGGTGCTCAACCCTACAACCACATAAACCCAAGTTGACGCACAACCAAAATTGAACTGGGATCGCAAAGCCACACATTCGACTAACGGAATTACATGACTTTGAAATATAACTTCTGTGCTAATAATAGGCAATTAGTTCAAATTTCAAATATGTTCTACATAATGACACATTATTTATTATTTATCGATTAGCCTAACAGTGTCCTTTATATACAAATGCTATATTTTACATAATTCTAACGTCCGGGTCTTATACGATTGTAGTCCTTATTTCGTTCTTTGCTTTTTGTACTGTTATTAAGGCCACCTAGAATCAAAACAGATTTTAATGGTAGGATCACGTATTATTCGTAAACTAGTCCTCCACATATAATAATAATAAAAACATTCCCTTATTGTGGTTTTCCTGCACTAGGTGCCCACAGTTCATATTTTGTGCATGCTAAAATTAAATCCTTTACTATGTTTCGTAACCGATTTAACAAAATTAAATTCAATGCCAAATACGCAACTTCGATTAAATACAGCTGATTACAGAACCCAAAACTAAACTCAGACACTGTTTGATAGAATTCTATAAATTTTGTTGCAGGTTGGGTGGATGAAAGCCGATGATCAAACAATTCTGAGTCTGCACACACGCGTAATCACGCACAATCCCCGCATAAGCGTAACACACGATGATAATTTTCGTACGTGGCAGCTGCGAATTCGGCAGCTAAAAGAATCAGACCGTGGATGCTACATGTGCCAGATCAACACCAACTCTATGAGGAAACAGCTGGGATGTATTGATGTGCAAGGTAAGCACAAAATTTCCTTTTATAACTGAAAATATTTGCGTGATTGTGTAGAACGCTGAACTATTGCAGAGGAGGTATAGAAGTAGCACAGAATTTGCAGGTCCGGTCTGTTTTAACACAATTGTGATCTTACAGCAAACTCTGCTTTGTATGTGTGCATAACGGTTGTTCCAACAGAGAAACAGGTGGGATGTTAAACTGAGTACATATTATATAAAGTTTCCTATCTTCCATATTTCGTAGTTCAGCAGGGCGGACAATGGACATGGAAAATTGACAGGTACGAGAAGGTCCGAATTTATATTCCGCACAATTTGACACAGTCTGTATTTGTTAAATACAATTCAGTTTTACCTTATTTCCCGTGTTATTACTATATATTTAAGTAAACCTCAGTTCAAAATAATAAGTGAATTGTTTCTCTATTACTCAAGTTTTATGAACGTGAAAAAATCAGGGAAGTACGATACCGTCGCACCTTTTATAATTTTAAAAGATGTTAATGTTGCTGACAGCCGCCTTAAAATAATTATTACAGTAAATTGAATAGAATTGAAGCACTGTAGGTTTTCAAAATTATTATTATGATTTCTGAGAATAAATAAACCAATAATTAGATACACGGCTCCAAGAAATTAACGCATCAATTATTAATGATAGAAGAAAAGTAGTGCGCTATGTACTTCAACCAAATGCATGGAATGAATATCTGATATAAACCTGACAGACACATGTTACTCTTGGTCTGGTTCTACATCTTGAATTTCCTTTAAAACAATTAATCAATTTTACATGTACAATTTACTAAAAACGAAACTGTTACTTTAAAACGTATGAAATCATGTAACCGTCATCAAACAATTGACTGTACGATCAGTCTGATTTAAAATGCAACGTATCTCTAGAAATTTAAGTCGTGATGAGTGTGTCACAGCCCTTACTTTGTCCGAAGAAGGGTATTCTTTTCGCGCTATCACTGACAGGTTTGGGGTGAACCACACAACCATTTCTCGGGTCATCCAGCGTTTTAGATAAACTAACGAACAGGACAGGCGACCAGGGCAAGGGCGACCACGTGCTACTACAGCTGTAGAAGATCGTTTTCTTCGAATGCGTATACTAAGCGAGCGCTTTACCACTACAAGAGCCCTCCAAAGACAACTTTCAGCAGTACATAATGTGCAGGTTAGCACTGAAACCATTCGCCAACATCTAGAAGGAAATCTGAGAGCCAGACGACCGGTTACTGGCCCACAGTTGACTGCAGACCACCGCAGACACAGATTGGATTTTGCTAGAACCCTTGAATTGGGGAAATGAAGGTTGGGGCGCATTTTGTTCACAGACGAGTCCAGATTTTGTTTGGAGAGTTGTGATAAGTGCCTTCGAGTTTTTAGACGTCCAAATGAACGATATGCGCAATGAAATTTTGCCCCCAAGACAGCATTTGGTGGTGGCTCAATAATGGTATGGGGAGGCATATCTTTCATGGCCCGCACAGACTTACACAGCTTCCCCAACGGCACTTTAAACAGTCAGAGGTATAATATGGATATCTTAGAACAGATGTTGTGCGATATGCCCCATACATCGGAGACAACATCCTATTAATGCACGACAACGCTCGGCCCCACACAGCCAGAATTGTGCAAGAATACCTAGACGACGTTGGTATTCCTGTTATGCAATGGCCAGCCAGAAGTCCCGACTTGAATCCGATTGAGCACCTATGGGACATTCTCGGAAGAAAGTACGATCCCTTCAACCACCTCCTGCAACTCTTAACGACCTATTGAATTCATTAGTGAAAATGTGGGATAATCTTGAGCAAGAGCAGTTAAGTGTGTTAATTTCAAGCATGGAGCGTTGTTGTCAAGCCGTCATAACAAGTCGGGGCGGCAACACAGCCTACTGATCCCGTAAACTTACAATTTTCCAGTTTTGGAATTTTGATTTTTTTGTAATTTTTGCATTTATTGTTGTTAAATTGCATTGATTGTTGTTAATTTGAATAAAATATTAAAATAAGTTTAATTAATTTCAAGCATTATCTATGATTAATCGTAGTTCATTACAAGCAATACTTTAAACAATATTGCAATTGTTAGTTCTGGTGCGTTAATTTCTTGGAGCAGTGTATTTTTGCAATGATCAACCAAACTGCTTCTGGTTTACACACTTTCCTAAAAACCTTAATTTAATTTTCGATTCTTAGGCAATAACTATAACGTTATTTGGTCTTCCTGCTTATTTTTCATATCTTGTTTACTGATGTATTGTATAATCCAAACAATTTATGGTTATAGAGCTAAGAACTTAATGCTTCTCGGAAACTACAACTTATTGTATTTTTAACAGTATTCTCCAGAAGTTTAGGTGGTATGCTGCAATGATACCCACAAGTACACGCAGAAAACACATAAGTAATCTCTAAAGCGGTTAAATATTCTAAAACCAGCTTCGGTACTTTTACATCAAATCTTGTGTTTGTGTCTCAATACATTGTGTAACATCTTTATCATTTTATTAATATATTTAATATAATGCACCTACATTTTCTTGTGGTTGGCGTCGAGCTCGGGAACGGGAGTGCTTGTAAACGTTTCGGGAAAAACTGCTCACCGAGGAAAATTCGGGGGCAAACAATTAAGTGCAAGTATGAGGGGTACGAATCGGGAGAGGACGGTCGGAGGAAACCCACCGCCTCTACCAGGCGCTCTATCGAACGGAAAGAACAGCGATCAACACAGAAAACAACAAAACTGTGAGAGAAGCAGTCAAAGATAAGTGGTGAGGGCCTAAGTAGCCTCTGGTAGTCTTTTGTGGTCTTTTGTAGCCGTTGGTAGCATTCGTAGCTTCTTTAAGCCCCCTTAATACCGCTCAATTTAATTTAAATTAATCTCCTTTAATTAACTAACAAATTAGTATTATTTTGATTAGCAAAAAAAAAAAGAAAAGAAAAACAATTTGTAAACTTCAATCTCATGTAATTTCAATTAACTGAAAATGCGGTAATTTAATTTATTCTAATCTCAATAAATTTAAAGTTAAATTTAAACTTAATTTAATATAGCGTCCAGAGCAGGGAAGTCAAATCAGGGATCGCAAATAGCCGCGTTTAGGATTATTTGGATTAGAGGAAAAATTCACAGTTTTTTCACAGTTTCACAGTTACCCGCAGCCAGTATTTAAGGGTATTTTAGGTCGAACATTACGGGCGGAGGTCAAGTGGAACTGGTAATGAGAGAAGGTGGGGGAAAATCATACACACGGAAGACTACACAACACCAAACCAACAGCAAATCTTAACAGGAGGAAATACAATACCGGCCATGGAACAGGAAACAGTATTTACGGACAGACACAAACTGACAGTGCGGAAAATCCCAAGAGATGGGATCTGCTTCTTCACCTCTATAGCAGATCAAAACACGGGGGGCACAGCAACGCGGGATGGCTCAAACAGGAAGCTTTCAATTTAAGGAAAAGATCATGTCATACATCAGAGAAAATATACAAAATTTCCAATTGCAACTGGAGGAAAATGTAAGAAGCCTGGCCTCGCGATACGGCGATCTAGCCCATAGCTACGGTCCGGCAAGGGAAGAAGGGTTCTGGGGAGTAGCCGAATCCATAGCAGCAGCAGCAGAAATACTAAAGGCGTCAATAGAAATACACTACGAGGCAGGCAAAACCTCCACACACACTCTGGTAGACACCAACCAACCACGAACCAGAGATACGAATAGCGTACAGGTCAGCAGGAGATGGCTCCAGAAACCATTACGACAGTATCACGGCCACAGAAGACAGGGAACCCAGGGGAAGTAGGAACGGATCGTCAAATCTGAACATGCTAGATCAAAGAATAGAGGAACAAAAGGCAGTACTACCACCCGGACGATACGTACTATCAATGCGTACACAAATAGGATGCAGCAGTGACATAACACAACACCCCGAAAAAATAAAGACTGCAACATGGAATGTAAGAGGGGCAAGAAAACCGAATAAACGGCAACTAATCGACGAAGCGCTCAGAACGAGAGAGATCGATATCGCAAGGAAACGTATCTAACTATAGGAGCAGCGGAAACAACAAACTACACATGGCAAGTGGGGGGAAACGCGACTCCACGAGGAGAGGAGTAGCGATCTTAATAAGGAAACGATGCCAGAGAAGAAAAATAAAAGGTTCCAAGTCAATAACAGAAAATTTATGCATAGCTGCTGTAGAGATAGAGGACATCAAGGTAAATATCATGGGAGTAAACGTACCGTCAGACAACCGAATGGCCGGGGTAATGGCAGAACTATACGACCTCATGAAGGAATCCATGAAGAGGGCACCGACAATACTAGCAGGAGACTTCTCTGCACATATAAGCAAATATGACCTCACAGAAGAGGATAGGAAATTGATTGGCTCCAAACTCCATCACCAAAGAGGTAATGATAATGGACAAGCACTGAAAGACCTAGTCCATTTATTCCAGCTACATATTCACAACACCTGGAGCAGGTCGGATTCAGTCCGCACCACCTGGAGAAACTCAGGAACCGAAGCACAATTAGATCATCTTCTGGCCAAGCGTGAGAAACACACGAAACTTCATCACATCGGAGCGGAATGGGTAACGGAGGTGAGAATGGACCACAAAATAGTGACAGCTGCTCTAAGAGCGAACAACGAGGACGCAGAAACCGCAACACACAGAGACAGGGACAAGAAAAAGAAAGTAAATAAGAAATGGAACATTCAGTTAGTGGGAAATGCGGACATCAAAGAGGCGTATCAACAACTTGTCCAGGGAGAAAACAGCGCGCAACAGCCCAAAACGTGGAAAACAATAACTGAGACCCTAATCACAGCCGCGCGGCAAAGTGTAAATAGGCCATCGTCGCCACTGACCCCAAGAAAAATGAGGGCACTAACACGGCATCAACAAGCACAATTTAGATATAATAGGAACAGGAAACCCCAGTTAAAGAAAAAGCTTTGGCAAGCAACCGTTAACAAAGGATAGGCCCAAGAACAACACGAAGCAGAAAAGTGTGCAAACTTCTTCCAGAATATAAACCAGTATCCACCGAAACTAAGGTTCTAAATACGTACAAATACAAGAGGAAAGCAAGGAGAGCCAGCAGAGTAACGAGGAGAGGGTACTACCTATGTTACACTGGGAAAATGAACTGAAGACAACAGGAATAGCCGAGCAACAAATAACAGAAACGGACCACTGGCCGCTGGGGACATCTCCAACCACAGAGGAAATCGCTGAAATAGTACTTTCCCTGAGAAAAAATAAGGCGCCAGGAATAGATCAGGTACAAGTGGAATTGATACAAGCGGCCCCAACCACCTATATAGAAACAGTATACAAAACGATAGAAGATATCTGGATACGGAACGCAGTACCAACGGAATGGATCACAACTCTACAAATCCCACTACCAAAAGCTAAAAACCCGAAAACCACGACAGATTATAGAAAAATCAACCTTTGCAGCGTAGGATACAAAATATACGCAAAATACCTGTTGATAGCACTGGATGAGACAACCCAAGAAATACCGTCGTACCAAGCAGCATTCCTAACCAACAGATCTGTGGAAGACCATATATATGTAACGAGACGAATATTGGATGAAAGATGGAGATGGGGAGAAAAACGGTACTGGTAGCCCCGGGACCTAATAAGAGCTTTCGGTACCATACGGCACTCGTCCCTGCTGAAAGCCCTGAAAATCTTTACAGGAAAATACGATGTAGCAATGGTTTGGGCAGAGAACAAAAGCATATCAGAAAATGAAAGGGGGAAGGGGTTTACTTCCCAGACTCATTAGCATGACCGGAGACAGTCAACCAGGGAATAATCAAAGCACACCAAGCGGCAAACAGGATTGTCCCGGTCCTCCAACAACATAAACTACTAAACGGAATAAAGAAGATAATATACAACTCCATTATAGCCACAACTGCTCTATACGGACTGTAAGCAACCGTAATCACGAAAGTCAACAGAATGGCACTGCGAAGGACGGAAAAGAAAATCCTCAAAGTGTTTCAACTAATCACAGGGGAAGAAAACAGATCGACGGCACAAGAAATTCTAGTAGGGAAAACAATAACGAAACAGCTCACCATATCAAGACTCAAATAGTGGGCACATATCCTAAGAAGACCTGCCAACCATCCTCTACAGCAAGTGTATGCCATGCAAACAGAAGAAAAGAAGATCGGAAGACCATGCTATACGTGGAATACATCATTGGAGAGGAACATCCAAAACACCGGCATACCTAAACAGACACGGAAGGAATGGCCACGAAGAAAAAGGGATATCCGAAGAGAGGCAAGAAGAATCTACGCACTAATGGAAGAATCCGATCAAGAATCGACTGAAGAGGAACAGGCAAACGCGGAAGAAGAAGAAGGAAGAGAGTGAGGACGGGGAAAACAACGGAGAAGAAACAAAACATACACCAGTGGGAAAGAAAACGATGGCTTTCTAACTGTCAACTGCAGAGGGGAAGGCTAGCGAAAAGAAGGGAGTATAATCCAGAAGCGAACGGCCAACCAAGTGGAAACACTGGAAAATGTTAAGTAGTTAATTAGTAACTAGGAAACTAAGATAGGAGCAATCTGTCACTCTAAGACAATAGCCAGATAAGAAATACGTACAATGTAAAACTTGAAACCAAAGCTATTAGGCTCACAGGCTTAATCGCATAAAGGACGTTTAAATAAGTTTGGAAGTAAATATTAAGAAGTCTATTAGTTATTAGGAAACTAAGATATGTGCAATCTGTAACCTTAGAACAATAGCTAGATTTGAAATATGAACAATGTGAAACTTTGCTACCAAAGTTATTAGGGTCAAATGCACAATTGCATAACGGTCTCGGTTACGTACTCAAAACCCCCTTTGATGAGTAGCTTACTAACTACCTGGTGTTGCAGCAGCGGTGTCTTGCGGTATGCATTGCAGACATGCTAACGTTGTGCAATGCCCCACCCGATCCCACCCTATCCCGTATTCCTACCCACCTACTGGCATGGGGTGGGCCTGGCGTATCCAGGATCGACCCTCGAGTCAGCTCCATGTCAGATGATGATGTTGATGAGATGATGATAATGCACCTACATTTTCTTGTAAATTTACACCAAGGGGATATATTATGTCGGTGGACATCTCAAGAAGATTTTGCAGTAAACCATTTGATACAACAAAATACATTGTTGGATGAAATCTTATTTGCCTTCTTTAATGCCGAGTGCGCTATGGGCCTGGTAGAACGTTAATCCTAACGTCGAGTTTCGCCAGGGTATCAGCGGCTTAAGTCATTTTGAAGTGTAACCCTGCTGCGTTTTAGCCTATTGATGATCCCGATGATTACGCATTTTACTTTCACTTGTAATTCTTGACAGTAATCTAATATAAGTACCTACTTTAGAAATACGGTGAAATATGGTTAAAGTAGTAACTTATTGTTCTATACAATGGAAGCCTGATGCTACAATAATTGGTTGCAGATTTCACACAAATTTGCTATAGAAAAATTTTATCAGCGGTTGACTGCTGTGTACAAAGATAAAAACAAAACAATTAGACAACATATAGATGTTCTCTTCTGAGTTTAAATTTTAGACTGCTTGGAAGTGGAAGATTTTTTTAAATGAATTTTTTTGTATATTGCTAAAAAACAAGGAATGAATTAACTTACATAAATATTTATACAACCATTATATTTCATGTACTACCTCAACTTTTCCTTTCGAAATTTGGGCTTGCATACCATTTTTTTCGAAGTATAGTGGTATTAACTGTTATCACGAGTCATTTTCATTCGAAGTTCAATTAAAGCATTTATTCCAGTTATCTAAATACTATTAAGTTATCCAAAGATATCCAAATAGAGAATTATACTAAAATTAAAAGTGCTAACAAACGACAGACTTATTTAAATACGAAACATTTACAGTATGGCAATAAAGAAATATCAAGATACTACTTTGTTGAACAAGTTGCACATAATTGTTTGTCCATTTGTAAGATGTAATATATTGTAGTTGTACGTTGTTATGAAAAAAAAAGATTTTGTAAAGGCATTTCTTTACTTGTTAGGTATTCAAAATATTGCGTTTGTAGATTACTTAAATACTTAATGTCCTACTGTATTGTGAAAAACCTTTAGGGTAGATGAACCTATAATAGTTTGCCTACAGCTTTACAGCAAGTAATTGAAATTTAAAATCAACTTCCAATGTTTCACCATGTTGAGCACAAGGGACCAATTATTCACACTTTTTAAAAATACCAGGCTAGTATCTAGATTGTTAATTAATTTGATACTCAGTATAAGGTAGTTGCAACTAGTTGTACATTAATTAAAACAGCAGCTCCTACTATATTTAATTACATAAAATTTAGCGGTCATAAGACATATGAAGTAAATACAACCTCTATTAAGTATTACGTCAAAAGGATTACACGTTCCATTGAAATGGATATTTAGAAATACATGAAAGATAAAAGCTTACTAGGAAACACTTTTATGTTGCCATGTATACTTCTTTGCGTTTTTATTCTTTAAGGCCTACAAGCGGCGCATTATTTGCTTTTCCTGCTTATTTTGCATATTCTCTTCATTGATGTATTGTATAATACAAGCAAAATTCCCATTTTATGGTTATAAAGCTAAGAAGTTAATGTGTCTCGGAAACTACAGCTGATTGTATTTTTATTACTATTCCCCATATGTTTAATTGATATTTAATCCCAGTTGCACAACACTGTATAAGTAATCTCGAAAGCGACTAAACATTCTAAAACTTGCTTCAATTGCTTCCACATCTAATCTTCTCTTTGTTTCTCAATAAACTGTGTAACTTCTTTGTTATTTTAAGACTTCTAAAATATTTAATATAATGCACTTCAATTTTGTTCTTGTGTTTCTTGTTATATTAAACATGAATATCTAAACAAAATTGCGGGTTGGAAATAAAATATTAATTTGTAAATTATTGGTTTCTACAAATAGTACCGGAGTACAATATTATTCACTGATAATATTATTTGGTAGGCGCATATCAGGAAAACTTGCTCTCGGCGTCAGTCTAGCGCCGGCCCTGCTAGACATGCTAGTTTCCCAATAAACGGTGCAAAATTAGTAACAGTAACCAGAACTGAATTTTTCATTCACATTTGGAGAATGGACCTTCCCGCAAAACAGTACGAATAAAACATGTCTCTAAACCTTAAATAATGTTTATTTTACATTCTATTAAAGCATTCATGTGAGAAACAATAGCGCACGGTTGATATTTGATATTAATAAAATTATAGTAGTCTTATCAAAACGCCATTGATGTTCCTTCTATTTTTCACTTGCACTTTCTATTCATAAGTTCGGATTAGAACAAGGCGCGGAAAAAATTAATGAAGCCTTTAGATGTCGCATGTCGACTAAGAAAGGGGGAATTCCTTGCTTTCACAATTTGTTGGGCAGCATGTATGACTTTCGCTGTAATTTGTGTATCGACTAATACATAGTCATACACAAGCACATAACCACACTAATTTTCTTGCACGTTGGTTTCGCTGGAAACAGCGTTTGATGGAATAAGCAAGCATAAATGTGCTTATTTAATCCAGAACAGCCTGTGTAATTTTACATTTTTTGCATTTTCGTAACATTCCGAGGGTATTATTATTATTATTATTATTATTGGATGTTAGGGCTTTGGCCTTTATATGCCTTCCGTCACATCGACCCTTAATGGTTCTTTTGTAACTTATGAGCCCTTTATTTTTTAGAGAAGTTGTAGGCTATTGATAAACCTGTCTCTGGACTTCGAGTCCCTTATTTCGTGACCTATCATGGTTGCCTTTCCGATATTTATTTTTGTCTGCGTCGTCAGACAGCGTCGGCCGGCCTAGGTGGTTTAGTGGTTAGCGCATTTGCCTTTAGATCCGAGGGACGCGGGTTCGAACCTGGCTGAGGTCGGCGAGATTTTTCTAGCGGTGAAAAATCAGAAAATGCGCCTTCTGTCGTATAAGAAGTAAACCCGTAGGTCCCGTGCCACTGCGATGTGTAACACGTTAAAAATCACTACTGGAGTTAGAACCCCAGACAGGCAACATTCTTAGTTAGGGTGTACAATGGGCCTAATGTGGCCTAAGTACATAGAGATGCTTGGAAAACCGCGTCCTAGATCTCTCTCTTTCAAATCATCATCATCATCATCGTTAGGCAGCGTTGCATTAGCATAGAATGTGTTCAGATTTGGTCCTCAGCTTTACCAATCTTAAAAAGATGATATTTTAATGTTTTATGGTCTGTGACTAGGCCAGTGATGGTTCTCAATTTCATCTTGCTGAGGGACAAAGTAAGTTTTGCTTTATTTTGCGAAACAGTGATAAACTGTTTTGCCTGACATTGTCCTGGTATATTCTGCCAGTATGAGGACTTCTGTTGTTCCTCCTATAGTTTGACCGCCTAATCTATCTAATAGTCCTTGTAGATCTTCAGCTTTGTCTGCTAGCATGACTGTGCCGTCTGCTTATCTTATATTGTTGTCTTGATTGCGGCTGTTTGATTCCATCAAAGGTTCTTAATGAGATTGATATCTCTCTGATCTAACTCAATCTTATGTAATAGCTCTATAAGGTTCTTAAGTGTTACTCTGTCGAATGCCTTCTTATAATCAATATCGCACATATACAAATCCTTTCCCTGGTCATTACATTTCTGTGTTAGGACCTGTATGCAAAACAATGCCTCTCTTGTGCCTACTCCGCTCCTTAAAGCCAAAGTGGGTGTTAGTCATTATTTCTTCGCTCTTTCGGTATATTCTATTCTGTAGTATTTCCAAAAATACTTTCGGGACCTGGCTCATGAGGCTGATGAATCGGTGTTCGTTGCACGACTTGGTGTTCGCTTTTTTTGGCAGCGGGATGAAGGTTGATTTTAACCAACCTTGTGGAATTTGGCCTCTCATGTTTATCTGATTAAACCGTTTTCTTAGAATGTCCAGTTGGTCATATTCAGTTAGTTTAAGAATTTCTATGTGTATTGCATTCGGTCCTGTATTTCTTGCAGATTTTATTTGTTTTAGCGCATATTCTAATTCGCTGTTTAGTATATCTGGGCCGATTTCTTTATTTCATTATCTCTTATGTCTGGTGGACCTGGCAATATTCTCTCATCTTAAAATAGTTATATTTTTCCCATATCTTTTTGATTTTTGTCTGTTATTAGTTTGTTATTTTTGTGTCTTATTAAAGATAGTATTGTTTTCTTATTAGTATAGGCTATTTCTTTAATTTTCTGAGCAAATTAAATTCATCATGTTTTATCTAGAATAATTAAATTTTATTACATTGCCCTAGCATATACTCCTCTTCAGCTTTTTAAATTTTTTTCGTATATTTCTGTGTATCTGCTTATATTTTGCTTGGTGTCGATTTTTATATGTTCTTCTTTCACTCATTAGCTCTAAAACGTCATCTATTATCCAGCCCTTCTTTTTTGTCATCGTCTTATATCCTATACTGTTCTTTTCAATGTCTATTATTATCTTTTTTAACTTATTCCATGTGTTATTTACATCTACAGATTGCTCAGTTATTATGTCTGCTATCTTTTGGTTTGGTTTTCGTATTTTTTTTTTTGAATTGGTTATCTTTTAATTTTTCTAGGTCTATGTTCTTGGTGGGGATTTTATTTTTCATGTATTTTAATGGATTAATGGATATTAATATACCTACTTATGCAGCAACAGTAATAAAATGATTTAATTTCTGTATATTTGTTTGGGGTAAATTAAAATTAAGAAATATTATTCTCTACATCGTTCTTGGCCGTGCATGAGTGCAATAAGTTTACAGAGGAGAATATTGAAAAACTGATTCTAGTGCAGAGAAAAGTCCGGAGGACACACAATACCTTATCTTTGGTATGTCATTTAATTATTTAACACGACTATTTGTAGTCTTCTTAATGCTCACGAAAAACAACCTTCGACTCACCACATTACAACCTGCCTCACTTATATAATTTGCACTTTTTAAAAAAGTTTCAAATGCATCAGAAACCTTGTTTACTTAATTTGAAGTACATAGGAGTATATTTCTCTATATAATCTAACACGCCGTGTTTATTCATTGTTGTTAAACACAGCGATCAAAGAACTTAATCATAGTATACTATATCGCTGATTAGTTCGTAATTTGAGAAGCTATTGCGGGATTTATAATCCTAAACACAATTTTGTACCGTGAGAGATCGAATTTTTTCCAGTTGTTGGATTTTTACCTTACATATTATAAAAATTTTAACAGCACGGCAGTACCTACAAGTTCAGCTTGAAATAGACAACTCAAATGTCAGTTTTAAACATCCTAGCGATAATAATTGCTATTACTTTAAATTTAGATGTCGAACAATATTTTGATAAAGCTGCTGTGCTCAAACAGAAACTTTGAACTTTACTTCAAAGTGTTTTCGTAGGAAGAAAATAATATTTAATGAGTTGCATTAATGAACTTGTTACGTGTAACTAATTATTATTCACTAAAGAGTGAATAAAGTTTAAAGAAATATAACATTTTTTTAAGCGGAAATATAAATTCTATAATTGTAGATCCATCAACAACTTTTTTGTAATAATACTATCTCTGAAAAAAAACATAATTAACAACACAATGTTCTATGTTGTAACAGCTTCGTTTAGAGTTGAAGCTCAAAAGCAATTGTACGATCATTTTTTCCTAAAGTACGCGCTTTAATAAAAGGCGTTTTACATAATAAACATTTATTCAACTGATTCTGCATCATGTCCAATTATAATCCAGAATGCCCATCTCAAAGTATGAACTATAACTGTAAAAAATATGCACTGCTTAATACCAACCATAGACTACCTCAGCACACAAATATTAAAAAATATTATTAGATTATTTGGTTTTATATTACCTGGCGGTTGCCAAAAGTTAGTTAAATTTTCCAATTATCATCGTGTTTGTATATTTTTCATCTTCCAAACAATGCATTTACTGAAACTTGTCGTAATCTATCGTAATTTTGAATTCCTCTTAGATGTCAATTGAAATATTTAGATGGACACTACACTGGGGTATTATATTTAAGGTGTGTTGATTGTGCACCGCACTCCCATCAAAGCCATGCAAACGTATTTTTTAAACGTTAATTATATTTTAATTGACTTGTACTTTTACATCTTTCAAACATTTACAATGTGAATGTTTGTTAGGCAGTACACTTTGGCTGCTCAATTAAGAAGCGTTTTTAAGGGCGCACTGCAGTTCTGATAAAAAAAATATTCTCCCGTCTTGGATCGAAATGTGGTGTAGGTATATATTTTAATAGAATAGGTTTTTTAATGCAGCTATTTTTTTATCAAGTTTTGTTGTTCTGACTTTTCAGTTTTTCCATTAAATCACGAACGAGTTCTGTTTTCAAAAATTGGAAATTCACACAAGTGAGCTAGCTGTCAATAAAACAATACCTTTCTGATTCCCTGCTTTAGACGGACTTTGTATTGTTTGCAAACCCAATAAGCACCAACGTTAAGTTATTAAAATGTTTCTGATTTCCGATTGTCAGAATCGACAGAACGGTTTAGTTTGTTAATCTGCTGGAAATATTGCTCTTAGAACATACAACAACACCCACTATTAAAAACCGTGATTATATTTCTAAACCATATTGTTTAAAATTTTTGTAACTGGCATATGGTTTGTGTGTTGCCTACGTTTGGAATTTAGAACTCGTACTTTTACGTTAGCGTATATATAATGGAAGGTTCAAAATATTCATGCATTTATAAACAGCTAAAACAACGACATTTTTATACCTAAAATAAATATTCAGCGGTTATCCTTTGAAGGCATATAAATTTAACATATATTAAGAAACTTCTTCCACGAGGATTGATGACTATTGAAGATTAGATCAACCCCTTTCAATATGGGAGAAGCCTTTGGATGGTGGGGGTTAATAAAGAAATAAAAGAGGATAGTAAATATTACCTATAGTCTTCTTAAATAAACGAAATAAACTACACGAAAATGCGTATTATACAGCCCTTAAGTATTTTTGACTTTGGGACGCAGAAATGTGGCTTCTAAAATGTTTCACAAAAATATGTGTTGCTCTAAAACAGCTAGAAATATTTTGCATTGGGGCCATGGAACCTAAAAATACAAATAAATGATTGTAAATGTGATAATGAAAAGTTTTAAGTGTTTATCCTAAAATAAATAATGGGGTAAGGTTGCAAAAATCGTACCACTTTTTGCATTTTTTTTTATAAGGTAGGAACTAAATTCTTAAAAAAAGTAAATAGTGCACTACGAGTATATGCAGTGGTTATTTAGCTACAAGATACATATTTTCTCAAATTTATAAGTATAAACGTGTCGCCCTGGTTTTAATATCTGCAAAACCTTGTAATTGGTACGATTTCGGAGACCAGTTACCTAGATCGTACCAGCGGTTGCCTAAATCGTAAAACTGTATTTATTATAGGTAGGTATTTGCGGGAAAAATGTTATTAAACAAACTTTTAATAAAATATATATGTATTGTTTCCTTATTAATACAAAAGGAATAGGTACTTATAACAGTCAGAAGTAATACTTACAAGTAATACCTATTGGCACAAATCGCATGTGTACGAGACTGCAGTAGATGTTATCCATGTACACATCTCGTGTGCCAACTATTTGCAAATAACACATTGTACCATATTTTCTATAAACCTCTCCTCAAACAGGAAACAGAAATAGTCATCTTGATTAGTCTCAATTATTATTATGGTGAATCTGCAGCAGCAGATTCTTTTTTAACTTCCTTAATAGGTTTTTTTAGTAAGTGGTTCTGATTTTGCAGTGGTGCCCTTTTTATTTTTGGGACTTTGTTTCCTGGAACTTTCTTTGCTGGACATTTCTTTATATTAGCTTGTTTTTCTTTTGCCACTTCCAGGTTACTTTTGTATGGACTTGACGTTACAACTGTTGCCTTCTGAGGGCCTTTTTGCAGACTTAAGTTATGTTTTCTTGTTGGTATTGGTAAAGGGCTTATATGATGAATCATGAATGCAATCAGTTAAATGACTGGCTGATGATTTGGAATCAGACCCCTGAATTATACGTGGATCTTCTAAAGGCTATTGTGTGTTCACTGAATAACTCAAGCCGCTGATTGAAGGTTGAGGGTCTTGCTGATGGTCTTTGTTCACTGAACCACTTAAGCCGCTGGTTGAAGGTTGAGGGTCTTGTTGATGGTCTTTGTTCACTGATCGACTTAAGCCGCTGGTTGAAGGTTGAGGGTCTTGCTGATGGTCTTTGTTCACTGAACGACTTAAGCCGCTGGTTGAAGGTTGAGGGTCTTGCTGATGGCCTCTGTTCACTGAACGACTCAAGTCGCTGATTGAAGGTTGATGATCTTGCTGATGGTCTTTGTTC
>JABXWE010017944.1:0-16786 GCA_014611495.1 Limonius californicus | reverse complement strand
ATTCTCTGCAAGGAATTTAATTTTTCTGCATTGCATGTAATTAATTAACACTATTTTTTATTCTTCTTACCCAAAACGTAAATATTTTTAGAAGATCTCGGCAAGTAATCTAATTTTTCTGCATTGCATGTAATTAACTAACATTATTTTGCATTCTTGTTAGAGAAAACGTAAATATTACCAGATATTCTCTGCAAGTAATTTAATTTTTCTGCATTTCATGTAATTAATTAACACTATTTTTTATTCATCTTCCCAAACCGTAAATATTTCCAGAAATTCTCTGCAAGTAATTTAATTTTTCTGCATTGCATGTGATTAATTAACACTATTTTCCATTTTTCTTGCCCAAAAACTAAATACTTCCAGAAATACTATGCAACTAATCTTAATTTTTCCTCAATGTGTGTACTTAATACTATTTTTATTCGTGTTGCCCAAAACATAAATATTTTCAGAAATGCTCTGCAAACAATTTTAATGTTTCTGCATTGCGTGAAATTAATTAATAGTTTTTTATTCTACTTTCTCTGCAAGTAATATTAGTTTTAGTGCATTGCATGTAGTGAATTAACACAATTTTCATTCTTTTTGTCCAAAACGTAAATATATCCAGACATGTTCTCTAAGTAATATTAATTTTTCTTCACTGCATGTAGTTAATAATAAAGAGTTTTTTATATTTTGCTTGCCGAAAACGTAAATATTTCCATAAATATTCTACAAGTAATCGTAATTTTTCTGCATTGCAGGTAATTAATTAACACTATACATATTTCATTATTCTTACCCAAAATATTTTCTTATTGTTTTGCATTGCATGTATGAATTATCACTACTTTTTATTCTCCTTGTCCAAAACGTAAATATTTCCGGAAATGCTCGGTAAGTAATATTAATTTTTCTGCATTGCATGCAATTAATTGATTGTCTTCTGCTCTACTTGCACAAGATTTAATTATTTCCGGAAATACTCTGGAAGTAGTAGTTATTATTTTACATTGGTTGTAAGTGATTAACGCTGTTCTATTTACCCAATATTTAAATATTTCCAAAAATTATGGAATAATGTTAATTTTCTAAAAATTGCAAAAATCACGCCTGGATTCGTTTGAAACCGAACGGTGATTTCCTCAGAGTAATCCCAGTAGACTGTGACTAAGAGCGCATATGGTAATTAACTTTTTTGTAATTTCGTGTATTCAGGTTGAGGACAACTACTAGTTCTGTGAACCACAAACATATTCGCTTAAACTGTAAGGCTTCCTATTTTCCGTTCACATTCGCGCTATACATTTTTCCTTCGCTAAATATTTACTTTTGAGTTTGCTGTGTGTGAAGTTTCTTGCTCTGTTTGACTATAACCCTCTATTGTTTAACTAATCCAACAGAGATAAAATTATCAGGAATCTGTCATGATTATTTGAACTTTGAGAGTGGTTTTGCGGTAGCGACTTACCGACACGAGCGCTAAAAACCCCACACTTTTTGCGATATCACGATTCCAAAGAAATTAAATTTAGCATCTAGTTTTACAGCATGAAGACGCCTCATAAACACTTGCAGTTATATGGCACGTGCTTAAAATAACATAAACAAAGCATGAGGTATTTAAATGAGTAAGTTAATTAAAAGCATAAAACTGTCTCAGTTTTATTAGTACTAATCACAGTTGTGTAATAATAATTAACAAAGATAGTTTTGGCCTTGATGCAATCTCATAAGGAAGCATTCCTTCATCAAATTGGCACCTATTTTATCCGTACGTCGTTTCGTTATCCTCGCAAGTACATCATGCTGAAAGTTATACAAATTTAATTACATTTTAATTTATAGGTCATTATAAAAACTGTGATTTATATAGAACTAATACTGGAATGATACAGGGTGGCGCACTAAGAAGGCGGCAGTTGAATCGAGGACGTTTCAACATTTGCAGTAAGTAAAAGTACGGAACAAGAAGTTAACAGACATGAGGATACGTTATGAAAAACTTAAGATCAACTTTTTTAATTTTAATTAATTCGTGAGAATTAGTTATTAATTTTGTATAATTAAGTCAAAGTTAAGTTTACGTATCAATGAATTTTTATATTTCTCTTCCTATCTCTCACTTTCTCTATATTTCTTTTGTTATTTCTCCTTTTCACTCACTGTTTCTTTCTCTGTTTACTTTTCGAAAATTGCTGCCACCATAACTATTAGTTTGTTAAGATTCTTCTAGCGTCATCTCATTGTTACATTTAGTAGTGGTACATTGCTAACAAGTTTCATTAATTTTAGGAATTGGACAAATTACCGTCCTGTAATTGATGACAGTTGATATAAAATAATTTTCTTAAATGCGAAATATCACAGTTAAAAGTATCTGAGAATGTAGTACTGGCGAAACATTGTTTTCCTATATGTGGTTTCAGTTATATGTACTTTTGTTTCATTTTAGATTTTATGTTACTACCGCATTAAATTTACAATATTTGTTAAATGTTTCAGGAAACCCCTTATATTAAATACTTTTTTTAAATGAAAACAATATTCGAAGAAAAAACAACTAAAAAATGATTAAACTTTGTTTAATCCCGTTGCAAAAGCCAAAACATATTTTTAATTGCATCCATCCTGCTGTTTACATACTTATATACATAGTTTTTGTTTAAAGACGTCAACTAATCAAGACGTTAAGTTGTTTCATCTTAGGAAATCCACCCTGTATATATTAATTTCGAACTATTTTAGTCGGCCCGACAAATATGCCAAGGAAGATAAAACTTCTACATAATATCGAATATTAGCCAATCTTGGAGACAGCTAGAATTACGTTCAGCCCACTCATTACAAATCCGTTAACATTTCTACCGATTTGTAACATTTGGCAAAACTTATTTTTAAAACCACCCTTTCATGCTTCACACGCTTTAGACAATATTTTTGCCCCTTAAAAGACATCTGTTAAACGATTTTCATCTTTAGTCTTCCAGAGGTTAGCGCGCTAGGCTTCTACACTAAGGGTCCTGGGTTCAATTCTCAGCACGGGAACATCGGATTTTTAACGGCCGTTCTCCCTCGCAAGGCAATGGCAAACGAGCGAGGTATTCTGCCTAGTAACTCTTCTCAGGAGTAGAAGTGTTTACACTTCCCTGGTTGGAGCCCACGTTGATCTGTAGGTCGGCTATGTCTGTGTCACTTTATGCGCGCAACATGCATAGCAGAGACGGTCGCTACGTCTCGTAAAAGATATATATATATATATATATTGCTGTGTATTATCTATTATAAATAAATAATACAAAAGGCCCCACGTTGACAAGCCAAAAAGATGCTGTGTAGATTCTTTATATAAATATAAATAAATCAACCCACATTGATGGTGACATAAAAGATGCTATGAATTATATTATATAAATAAATAATTATTATTTAAACAAAATGTGATTTTGATTTACCTCGGCTAGCTTATAAATAAAACTGTTTAAGTTGGTTACGCCCATAACATTAATTAATATACCAGCATATAAACATTTTAAAGATCTCAGGGTTTTTAAGTTCGTGGCCTCGCTTATTGACAGTTACAAAATACAATAATAAATTCAACACACATATATAATAAATTCAAATAAACTTATCTTTGTTTCTTCTAAAATGTTGTCGTCGAGTGCACATTCAAAATTGCCACTGACCAGTGTACATCTGAACTGTCAGAAATGCAACGTCTGCAATTCTCCCGCCAATCTGACCAAAATAGCGTCACTTGTTGTGGAATCTCGCTGAACTCAAGATGACCTCGCTTGTTGAAAGATCAATTACGGTTGCAGTGAAACATATTAAGTTTCCAAAAATGGTAAGTAACTTTCTCCTTATAATGAATTAATAATGGCACTTTGCATTCAACATGCTTTTATAACTTATTTTCCAGAAATTTGAGAATAAATACACCATTGAATATTACACTCCAGGTAAGTTGGATTATATCAAAATTAAACACTTTTACTAACTTGTAATTGACTAAACTTTTATTATTCTGCTTGCATAAATAAATTAACACTTTTAATAAACTTTCACATAATTAAGTACGTTTACAACATTAACATAACCTCATGGTTTTGGTAAACAATTTTGGGCACCGCCCATAACTTTGAAAATTGGCTCTTAAGCACAATGAAAATTAAATTCGGAGCGAACACATGAAGCGTGCTTCGTCTTCAAGCATTAAAACCAGACTAAATTACAAAATTAGCCAAATTTGGAACTCTGGCGCATTCAAGAACAATAAATGTACCAATCAAATTTCAGAAATTAATCTGGATACAAAACAGCTGACTTATAACAATATAAAATGATTAATAACAATGTTATTATTCAAAATATGACAAAACAAACCTCAGAATAATCATCCTGATTAAATTACACAGCTTTTAAGACCAAATACACTCAAATCTGAGATAGAAAAATTTACATATGCATTATTATTAAATTTAGACAAAATTTCACCAAAACGCTTCAAAAACATAACAAACCTCAATAACAATTATTAACAAATATGCAGAATTAAATAAAATACCCTTTACACTCATTAAACATGTAATAAACATCAACAAAAGAATTCTAACCTTCAACTAATGACATTTCTATAATTTTACCAATAACTAATAAACAACTTCTGATTAACTAATAACTTCTTCTAAACTTCCCTTAGATAAAATAGAAAATAATTATAAAGATAACACCACAGTAAAACATAAATTAATGTAGTTACACACATTTTTACAGAATATAAATCAGTACTAAAGCAATTTCTAAGTTCCAGGGCTACTTCACTTCCCTAAAATAACCACAACACCTTCCTACATCGCACTACGATGTCCAAACATCATTCCCTAAGGAATATCTTCTCATAAGATCACTTTTAACACTTATGAAGCCATCACGCAGCACTTCCGAAGATCACACGAGACCTTTTTCTCTTATTAGGTATACATTTGTCACTTCTTGTCGATACAATCTTATAAATAGCCTTCCTTACATGATAAAGAAACTAATTATAAACAATTTCAGGCACAATCAAGCTCCTATTATGAAAATAGTATCCTTTTTAATATTCGTAAAGCATTACGAAGCCAAAAATCTCATCTTATCATGGCTATCTCGTAAGATTAACATAGTATAGGTATTATTTATAATAATAACATTACTATAGGGTAAATACCACAGCAGTATATATAGAAGAATCTTCCATCTGAAAGATTAAAGTACAAAACCGCTATGGAAATTTCAACCTGTTAGAATATAAAATAGAATTCCACCCTATAAAAACCCAAACTATATATAAATGCTATTTATCTCAATTTATTTTGTAAAATTTTCATAAAACTATTGTATGGGACAGTGTATCCCTTAATGTTCACTTTCCACCCCATGAACAAATAAAAATTTCTAGAAGGAAAGGTAATTTTTCGCATCCTACTCAGGAACAGTATGTTAGCACCACCCGCTGCGGCATGTTATATCTGAGAATACACTTTCAGAACCCGAAATAGTGAAAATCTGCTAAATAGCAGATATTGTATTCTACGCAAGAAAATTATGGTCAAATAACCTTCACTCACATGTAATTCCATAAAAAGCATTTCCTTTCATGAATAGAAATTCATAAGTTTTTCTTCTAGAGACAAGGTTTTCAAAATCCAGCTGCTCACAAGGTCTGCATATTGTATTCTGATGGAAAAGTAGAACATTGATACAAATAACATATACATATATACGGCTATTAACTGTATATCCCAATAACCGTGTCAATTTGCGTTATTTCACGCCTCTCGCCAAGAAGTCAGACACTTTATTTTCTTAGGCGCAATTTGTATATACATACACGTCAATGGGACGACCAGCTCGGTGTTCGGTGATATTAAGCAAATTAGCTGTACAATGTAAATAAGCGATAGGTTATTCTAAAACTGAACTTTGTCAACGAAAAAGATCAAGGTAATGCAAACATACAAAACTGTACATGGTATTCCATCAAAATGACAATAATCTGGGCAATGCACAACCTACAAGAATATACAGATACTTCATCAATCCAAAAATGTAAAATGTACACACAAATTCATTTAAAAAAATCCACTTTACATTAACAATGAAATCTTTTCTTTTTGTCTATGAATCTTTTCCACACAAAATATTTATTATTTTTTATTAAAGAGGGTGACGCAAGTCCTGAGTCATAACTTATATTTACATCTGTACATATAGAACAAACAAGACCAAAAGTTACCATTATGTTATGCGAGAACAAATAAACACACAGGCAGTCGCTTGATTGAAATCGGTTACTTATCGTCTCAGAAACGTTTGGTAGCATACTATATTTTTTAAATAATTGAACAAACTGGAGGTCCGGTCTACAGGTTTGACTAGTCTCTGTTAAAATACAGGATGGAAAAGGAATACTTGTAATAGTGAATGTTTTACAATTTACTGAGTGATGTAATATTATTCTGCATCGCAATAGAATTTTAGTATTATTTTTACTTTAAAATATCTATATGTGACTATCAATTGTACATCAAATCCCTTCTTTAAATTTGATTGCTTGTATCTTCGATCAAGCATATAAGTTATGCATCTGTTTGGTTAGGCACGTGTTTGTATATACGTCTGTCAATATGACGACCAGCTTGGTGTTTGCTATTAACCAAATTAGCTTTCAAATATAAATATGCGGTAGGTATATTCCAATTGAACTTCGTCAACGAAAGAACCCACAACAAGAAAAAAATCAAGGTTATACAAACATACAAAGGTATACAGGGCATTCCATTAAAAAAGACAATAATTTGGGAAATGCAAAAACTACATAAAGGTATACAAAAATATAAAACGTATACAGAAATCCATTAAAAACCCACTTAACTTTAACAAGGAAAAGTTCTGTTATTGGTCATGTTTCTTAATTTATATCTCTACACAACTAATTTATTACTTCTGTAAAGCAGGTAAAACACAAATTCTGAGACGTAGCCCTTTTCGCAGATATTTACAAAGTAAAAAATTAGATCTGGCTGCGGTTTATTTGGTTTTTCTATAAAATTATGAGAGTTACTTAAATAATTAACAATAATGATTTACAAATTATGAAACATGAAACATTTTAAATTAAATTTTAAAAAACAGTTGGCAGTAGTATATGTGACAACAATTATATCACTATTGGGTTATTTTCGCCAACAAAGTCAAGATGGGTCGTTCTAACAATATAATAGTTTAAAGATTCGACAGAGAATGCGAGAACTAATAAACGCACAGGCAGCCGCTGGAATGAAAGCGGATACTTTAGGTCTCCAAAATATTTAGTAGCACACTATTCTTTAAAATAAGTTATTAAACAAAGCCAAGGTATAGTCTACGAGTTCGGCAAGTAAGCTAAGAATTCAGATAAAGGAAATGCAAGAATAGATTTATCAACAAGAGGAAGCGGTTTGGAGGAAGGTCATTTGTGACTATAACGTGAAGGGCTCAATGTGTCTGACATATTTTATACAAATAAATAACTTCCGCTACAAAGATTAGGAAAGGTAAAGCGTGTTGTGGATATAAATTTAATAGAACTATAACTGTGTATTCCAATTTGCTTTTTCTGTTTTTACCATGAAATTAAAAATTATATAGATACAATTCTCCATGGTTGAAGGACAATATAAAGCAGAATTTCAGCTAGAAGTAATTTCTTGATTTAATAATAAAAATAGCTTTCAGTTAAGTTTACTCTATAAAAACTACGACAAAGTTATTCAGTCAAATACAAATGCATACAGTCCATATATCATTCATGGTAGGGGAAAACCAGTTTCCTTATAAAAGATATTGGAATCAACAAACAGCTGAACAATACTTTTCCATAGCTCGTTCACAAATTTAATTATGTTGGATAAGTTGTTATTAAGTTTTTTATTGCAACATCACGTAATGCTGTTTAAATGTATTTGCAATAGTTGGTTTTCATACAATGTAGCATTTATCTTAATTCTAAGAATTCTGTAGAATGGGAAAATCAGTAACAGTGCCAAACTCGTAACCGTTTAAGTCAAGAGGTTATTACATTATATGTCTAATGATACGGATAGAACTATGCAGACAGCAGTAGTTGGAACGATACTTTTTAAAATTCAGCGACAACGATACCGATACTTTATCGAAACAGTATACCGACACCGATACTCTATACTTTTTACAGAAAATATCACAATACCGGTAGTCTATATTTAAAAAACGATCGCTATAGTTTTAGCGATAACTCTCCGTTGGGGAACAGAGAGTAAAAAATAAAATACTTTAATTATTAAACAAATGCTTAATAGTTAATAATGTTATTAAATGGAACTGTGAAAAAATAAGAGTTACAGATAAACTTTATTCACTTTTAAGAATAGTTACATTTTGAAATTATTATTCGTCAATCCATGTCTTTTATCGCACAACACTAAAAAGTCTCTAAACCGAAGCACTTGAAGGAAGGGTCGTATTATATTTAAGGATCAGTTCTTTTATGCCCTTAAAGCTTGATCCACAAAAAGTTTAAGGACCGATGCTTAAAAGACAACTGTTAAAGATTATAATATTTCAAGAAACTCGACAGTAAGATAAAGTATTGAGTATTGTTACTGTTAATCCTCTCTATGCGCAAAAGACAAACGGCTTAACACACAGCCTCGGGGTTTTACGTTTTAACCAATATTTACATTCCTACCCAGTACATCTAAACGTGTTTACAGGTTCAGGAACTGGAATTACCTTTTTAGTTGGATTATCTAGAATGCTCCAGCAAATTACGAGGTGTGTTCAATTGAAACCCATCTTTACTTCATAAAAAATTTAATTAACAATTTAATTACAAATAATTACCGTCACAGTTAAGGCACCTACCCATGGTTTTACTAACCGACGTATACCCTGCTCATAGAATTCTTGTGGGTGATGATTGAAGAAGTCATCCACAGCTATCTGCACTAAAAATGCCGACGTTTTACTGCTTTTTTCAGCGATCCAAAAATATAGCAATCGCAAGGCGATAGATCCAGGCTATCGCGTGGATGATCTAACACCCTCCATTTCTTTCGCTGACAATTTTCTTTTACCACATTAGCAACATGAGGCCTAGCATGTCTTATTGCTTGATGGACCTTGTTCAAAGTTTCATTGTAAAGATTTGCATTGACATTCACTCCAGGTTCCTTAAACTCTATCAACAAGGGTCCTTCATGGTCAAAAAAGAATGTTAACATCACCTTACCTGGAGAAGGTTGTACTTTAAACTTCTTCGTTGGTGGTGAACTTGAATGTCTCCACTGCATCGACGATAACTTACTGGATGGCTCGTGCTAATGGCACCAAGTTCTGTCACCAGTAACAATTGACAGAAGAAAGTCATCACCATTTTTCCTACATTCTGTGAGGTTTTACAGAGATAAGCCCATTCGCAAGCATTTTTGTCCATTTGACAGGAGACGAGGAATCAGTTGCAAACAAACTTTGCCGTAACCCATATTACGAACAATACTATGGACAGGTCCCACACTCGCACCAACAATTTCTCTAATTGAAATTCGACGATTTTCTCTAATAAGGCCTTCCACACATGTAATATTGTTTTCTGTTAGTACAGTACACCGTGCACCTGGTCTCGGCTCATGCGTAGTCCCCTCTTTTAGTTTCTTAAATTTTCGGCACCATTCCCTCATAGTTGGTTACGCAATACATGCATTTCCGTACACTGCTTGCAGTCGCGTACGAATCTGCAATGGCTGCACACCCTCAGCGCATAAAAATTGTAGGACCACATGTTGATCAAACTTGGACGGATTTTCAACAACAAACGTCATTGCAAAATCGAAGTTTTAAAAGTCAGAATCAAATTCAAACGCCAGAAACTTATTAATATGTTGCTTACAAACACTACTAACATTAACAAACGTCATTTGAATTATTGCATTTGTTTTCAAGGCTAAATTAATCAAAGATGGGTTTCAGTTGAACAAATCTCGTAGTACTGCGAAAGTATTGCAAATTCGCGATGATCGACAATTTAAAAAATACCGCGATACCGATACTCGATACTTTTTTTTAAATGTATCGCGATGCGATAACCGATACTCAAAAACTATCGCGATGCTTCCGATCACTGGCAGACAGATAGGATTTTATTCTTTGTTGTTGGTGTTAAGCTTTCACAACAGAAGCCATTAGAAATTGAATTAAAGGTATTACAATTTTAATTTCTCTTTGGCATGAATGCCCGAAGCATTACATTACATATTCAACATTGTGTTATAGTGACACTAAGGCTTGGTTACCAAAGTACTTTAAAGTGCGATCGCCTTTTGGCCAAATTTTTTCTCGCGACCCCCCTCTTGTTGTACTCAACTTCATTCAGATTAGCCACTAAACGGCCGACTGACGCCGTCTGTTACCAAGTACCTCAATTTATTTATTTCTTTTCCTTGTTTCCGGAAATTTTTTCCCTTTACAGTAAGGGCACTAGATGGTACTGGAATAATTTGGAAAATACATTTTGCTTTATATAAGCAGCGGATCGCGATGAGATTAGTCATAATTTCAAAATTCTGTAACGCACCACAAATAAGAAAACACAAAATAGTAAATCAGGTCTCCGAACATCTACCTGAAATAACAATTGAGGAAGCAACACATGCTCTCAACGAAATGAAAAATAATAAATCCCCTGGAGAGGACCAAATTTCAATAGCGTCTATAAAAATAGGTGGTGAAGAATCATTGAAAGTAATAGTTACCCTTTTCAACCTCTGCTTGGAAAATAGTATAATTCCAACAAAATGGAATAACCCGTTGACCATTCTTCTACACAAGAAAGGAAATATATCGAATCTCAAAAATTATCGACCAATCAGTTTGCTATCCCACATCTACAAATCGTTTACTAAAATCATAACGAAACGCTTAGATAGAAAGCTAGACTTGTATCAACCTAGAGAATAAGCTGGTTTTAGGAGTGGATATGGAACAAACGACCACTTGCAAAAGATTAAAACTCTTGTTGAGAAATCAATAGGGTACAATAAAACGCTAGCGTTGATATTTGTCGACTTTAAAAAAAGCGTTCGACATGGTAGAACTGTCGGCAATATTAACAGCGTTGGAGCAAAGCAGAATAGATTACAGGTATGCCCAGTTGGTAAAACATATATACAACAACGCCACGGCATGTATCAAACTAGAATCTACAAACAAATATAGAATAGAACGAGGAACCAGACAGGGGGCACTTTTCACGACGGTGTTAAGAGTATGCATTCAACGAACTAAACTGGGCGAATACCTGAGTGACATGCGCTTTGCCGATGACATTGTAATAACAACTGATAGCTTTAGTGAAGCTCAATAAATGCTTACAGAAATAAAACTAGCATCGGAAAATAATGGCTTAAATATCAACTTTGAAACAACCAAGTTCATGACAAATCTAATTCCCAATAACGCCATAGAAATTGATGAAAACAAGGTAGAACAGGTTCATGATTACAAATACCTAGACCATGAAATAATAATTGGCAAGGACAACCAAATATGCGAAATTCACCGACGAATAAGTTCGGGATGGGCTGCTTTTGGTCAGATGCGCGACACCCTCAACGGACTTGATACATGCTTACCTGGTGCGCATCTATCGGGCATGTATCGCGTTTAGATATATACCGGAGAGCTGGAGAGAAGTGAAGATAGTTTTTATACCTGAACCAGGGCATACCGACATACATACGTCCTTCTTACTAAAGACGCTTGAGAGACTTTATGACAGAGAAATCAGGGTATAGGTGCTTGTTTCGCGCCCCCTGCACCTGAACCAACATGCTTACATCCCAGGGAGATCTACTGAATCGGCACTACGCTCTGTAGTGAATCAAATTGAGAGATCGCTAGATAATAAAATATCTACTCTGGGAGTTTTCATTGTTATTGAAGGAATCTTTGACAAGGCTTCCTTTGAAGGTATTAACTCGGCCTTACGTACACATGGAGTTGTACCTACTTTCTGTGAGTGGATAAAGCACATGTTTGCGATGAGAGCAGTGCAATTTAATATAGGAGGCAGCTCTATTAGAGGTGTAGTGATGAAAGGCTGTCCACAAGGCGAAGTTCTGTCTTCACTGTTGTGGAATACAGTGGTGTAGAATACAGTGGTGGACAGCCTTCTAAGCTCACTTAATGATGCTGGGTTCTACATATACAATTGGATATGCGGATGACACTGCCATTCTCATCACTGGGAAATTTGCGGTTACGCTCTGCACCTTAAGGCAGACGGCTCTCCAAATAACGGAAAATGGTGTAATGACCAGTGCCTCTCTGTCAATCCCTTGAAGACAGAAATGGTACTTTTCACCAAGAAAGGAAAGGTTGGACCCTTAAGTACACTTTTACCATTTGACACTTCTCTCAGCTCTTCACATAGTGTCAAATATCTGGGAGTTATTTTTGACAAACAGCTGAATTGGGAGAAACATTTGAAAGCTAAAACTGAAAGAGCATGCATGGCTTTCTGGCAGCGTCGCTGCGCTATAGGTAAATCCTGGCGCTTCTCTCCCAGAATTACCTTGTGGCCGTATGCTGCCATGATTAGACCTGTGCTGTGTTATGGAGCACTTGTCTGGTGGCCCAAGGTCAGACAAGTTACGGCAGCAACCAAACTAGGACATGTACTACAGGTGCTATACGTTCAATCGCTACGGCCGCCTTAGAGCTGTTCTTAAGCCTTCCACCACTCGACCTTTTTGTGGAGGAAGTAGCTGTGAGGACGGCTTTGAGATTGCGCCATAAGAGTCTGTGGCACACAGCAGGCAGGTGAGCAGACATACCCGCATCCTGGATCAAGCAGTCGTCAAGACCCCTCTTCTAGATACAATGGTAGACTACCTCCCTCCACAATATGCTTTCAATAGGCACTCCAATGTTTATGCCATTGCTAAACCAACCCACCGTATATATCCATCTTTACCGACGGATCTAAAACAAGGCATGGAACGGGTGCTGGAGTCTTCTCCGATGACCTTAATCTACGCCGCCACACTATACCACTACTACCACACTACTGTCTTCCAAGCGGAGGTAGTGGAAATAATGCATGGTGCAAATGCAATTCTTGAACGACAGATCAAGACCCAACGTATTGGTATCTACAGTTACAGCAGAGCCGCTGTAATAGCCGCGGGTAGTTGCAAAATTACCCCAGGAGTAGTACTGCAGTACCGTGAAGCTCTCGACAATATCTCAAAAGATGTCATTTCTCTTATATGGGTGAAAGGCATGACGTAAACTACGGCAATGAGGAGGCTGATGAGATTGCGGGACTGGCCTCCGAACAACCTATTTGGGGACCAGAACCCGATATTCCTATATCCCTGGGTAAGCACTGAAAGTTATCGTCATGAAAAGGCTGCTATTAGTACACCTTTGCCAAAGGCAGCCAAATTTTGTGTGCAACTGTTCCGAAAGAACCTGCGACTAGTTGTAGGTATCTTATCTAGACATTGCACCCTAAATTAATACATGCACAGGATGGGACTGGCAGACAGCCTAAACTGTCGAGAATTCAACGGGGAAAACGAGACGGCAGAGCACGTCCTGTATCACTGTCCAGCTCTCGCAACAATCAGAGTATCCATGTTGGGAAACTTTTTGCATCATGTGGCCGAAATCAGCAACACTCCCGTTGCGGATGTCCTCAAGTACATCCAAAGGATTGGATGGCTTGGGTGTTTCCCAAACTGGGGAACTACTGGGGAGGCAGCACAATGGGCCCACCTTTGTGGCCTAAGTGCATGTGAGGTATCTCACCCTTCCAAAATCTATAATGACAATGACCCTCAAAGGAGACTTGCCTATCTGTTTGAAGAAAAAGTCTATGAACAATGTATTATGCCCGTGATTATGTACGGTGTCGAAACACTTACTCTAACAAAACAATCAGCAAATAAACTGAGAGTGACTCAAAGAGGGATGGAGAGGGCAATACTTGGAATAACGAAAAGAGATAGGATACCCAATACCATAATAACGCAGAGAACGAAAGTAATAGATATCATCCAACTTATCACGCAAGCCAAATGGAGATGGGCAAGCCACATAGCCCGAATAACCGATAATAGGTGGACCAAAAGACAATGGAAACGTAGGCAAAACAAAAGAAGCAGAGGCAGACCACCTACTAGATGAAGCGATGTTGTAGGAAGAATAGCAGGCAACTGTATAAACAAAGCACAAGGTAGTAATAAATGGAAGGATCTAGAGGAGGCCTATATCCTACAGTGGATGCAAGTGACTGGGGGATGATCATGATGAAAGCAGCTATTATTTTTTTAATTCGTCACCGTTACGGACATGTTGGGCTTCAAAATTTTTTACATCAATTTACTCAAATGTGAATAAGTTTTTTGTTTCTTGTCCGATTGTGATCAACTTGTGAAAAGTGGATGAAATCTGACCCATAAGTGTAAAATTGGTTTAAGAATTTATAAATTAAAGTATACCTTGAAGAAGACCTCGATGGAACAGTGCAGATACGCTCTGCCACTCGAGACCACAACAAAATTCGGTCCTATCGGTCGAGGTTTCGAATCCCGACTGGGACGACCGCTTTTGGCTTAGTTAAGTTTAGGGTACATGTTGCATGAATGGTTATTGTGTAAGGGACGTCCGCATCCCCCAGAAGTAATGCGAGAGCGGTTCGAAGGAGGGGACGGCTGTATGAATGCAAGGGAAAAAAAGGAGTATACCTTGAAAACAAGATTTGTTAACTTGAGTTGTTTTGCAGCTTCTGAACTAGTATTCTGTTTACTTTTGGTAAATGGTAATAATAAATAATATTCGCTGGAACTTTGCTTTGTTTTGACTACTGCCGCAATTTCTTGTAAGGGTATAATGTGATTTTATTTGTTGGAAATAAATATTTAGCAATTTTATGTGCCTCTGTGCGGGAACGACAAGATCACCGATTCGCCATACCCAGATTATTTTAAAAACCCGTTGAATACGAGCACTGATCGTAAGGTATCAAAATTCATAACGTTCTTAAAAATCAAATATTTTCATTAAACTATTACAGCGATTTCTACTTGTCAGAGTTTAAAATTGAAAATAATATTATTCAATATGAGAACAAAACTATGATTGCTAAACCTAGACGTATACTGACCCCACACGTTTGCCCATTGATAAGGATATTGCAAAGTACAGCAGCTGTGGTCTTGGGGGTTCCCATGAAAATGTTCTATAAATCTCTTTATGCGTAAATCCTAACACTGTACAATCTATTATTAACAATAAGTTCCCTTTGTCAGTAAACATTAATTTTTGTTAAGTTTTCGTTGCTTTTTGCATACGATTATTATTTAAATTATTACAATAAAAATTGTTGTGTTTGCAGTAATATCTTTGTGTTTGTGTACGTAAACTAAAATCATTAGCTTAAATACGATTGGTTTTTCAAGCCTGCAAAGATTTAACTACATGTAATTAATAATATTTAATTGATTGTTTTTGGTCGGTTTCATAAATGATGGAAAAAACTAGCATCAATACAGTTGTGCAATTTATTATAAATTTTCTGTTATCGACACAAAAATAAATATCCCCTAGATCGTATAACTCCCAAAACACAGAAATTAGCTTCCAATTACACTTTGCACGATTACTATTAAGGCTAATTTTAACATGCCAGGAAGTATTTTAATAAGAACTGAATGATTACGTTAAATGTAATTATGAACATTAGCAAGAGCAACGATATTACAAGGCTAAAGGTTAAATAAAAAATAGCAAAATGATTAAAACTGCAAACAGTATTTAGCATTTGCGTTACTCATTTCAATGAAGGAACGTCACAGAATCGTCACAGAAGTATAATTTTCGTGCAAACATTTATCTTATTAACGCAAAATAAACAAATAAATAAAATTGAAGATACCAATTTTGAATATTACACGCTCTGTTTACATTGTTTGAAAACAACCTTGTTGGTGTTAATTTAGATAGCGTGTGCAATAAATAGGTCAATTAAAAACCTGGAAAAGCGCAAACCAAATTCCACATTGCATAATCTCCACCGGGAATTAATTAAAAAACTGCTTTGTGGTACCAAAGGAAAATTGCTAACAATATCTGGTGAGAATGAATGAACGTGCAAAATTTCCTCGTATCGCGCGTATGGGATTTTCAGGTGGAGGTCCCACTCTTACACGCATCGCAATCAACGAAAGTCCCCCCTTTTTGTACTTAATTCCTCATACTCCATATCTTTATCCTTGTCTGCATCATTTCAGCAACAGAAAGCAGTTATATCCCCCCAACGGTTGGTTCCTTTATATCATTTTAGCTTGGTATAAATTATTTATTTTAGGACACGACATTACACAGTTCATACAGAGCATTACAGGATAATTACACGCCGTGCAATTTGAAAATACGTATACGAAGTGATTTAAAGTTGGTGGTTTCGAAGTGGGAATATTTTGCGAATTTGCAAATATTTTTTATATTTAATTTGTTTGACTTGAATAATAGGTAAGTACAGTTTGTTAGTTATTTATTAGCTGATTAGGTAGATTTAAAATTAAACGGGGAATTCTTTACATAAATTAGCTTATTTGCTAATTAATAAATAAAAACAATATTATTAATATTGTTGTTACTTATTAAATTGGTACGAAATTCAAGTAGGGTAAGGACACGAACATTTTATACACCTTTTTGATCCAAA
>JABXWE010017942.1:0-11363 GCA_014611495.1 Limonius californicus | reverse complement strand
CGCAATATCCTCCCTTTTGAATATATACAACAATAATAATTAAATCAGAAACTCGGAATATGCGGACCGTTTACAAAATTTTCTAACTGTATAAGTTGTTAGATTTATAGTATCAAATGATTGTAGAATTATATATATACATATATATACGGTGAACAATTAAAGTCTGTACATTTAAATAGTTATCAATGGAATTCCACCGGATGATCTTCGAAGTCCTAGAGTATGTATTTATCGCCTCAATGTTTAAAATTTACAAGAATATTCTAGACCGACCTTTTGGTTGATATCTCCGATACAGCATGCACCATCTGACTTAACACTTGGCGGTCACAGGTGTGCGTCTAGATGTTGGCCTTGCAAATATTTTCTGTGGCGTAGGATCGATCCGAATTCTTCTGGACATTCTTCGATGTAGTTATAAAACTTCCAGCAATATGTACTACTTTTCCACAGCTCTAAATTGTTCAACAACTACGGACTTTTTCCGCAACTCTAAGTTTCTCAACCGCTCTAAGCTTGCCTAAATAATACAAGAACTAAATAAAGTAAAGGAAAAAGAATCAACTTCTTAGCTTACCAAGGATGTAAATCGGCAATTAGAAAAACCTCTTCAAGGGTGTAATAACTCGGTTAAAAACCTAGGGAAAATCTCACTAACACTACAAGATTAAGAATTCCCTACAACTTGAACTTTCAACAAAATCAGGAATAAATCCTTGGTCGAAATAGACCGCGATGAAATTAACAATCTACACACACTTGTGAAGTATCAGAATCGTTCTGCCCGCTCGAGGATTCGAATTCCAGTTGACATTGAAACTTAACATGCGCGGAACCAAAATTTTGAACCTGAAATAACAAGGCGCGTAAACACCCACTTAATTGAAATAAACCAACAACATACACTGTGCGTCGAAATCGCACGTTACAGTATATTGGTTTATTATTATTTATAGATACTATTTGTAATTTGTAATAATAATAAATTTATATCTCAACATAAGATGCTCCAAGTTTCCGCTATTCCCGATATTAAGTTGTACTCCTCATTTAACACCACTTTGCCCTTCATGTAAAGTTTCTGTTTCAATGCCTTCGAATATCATGGTTATCTACAATCTTTTGAATGTACTACTTATTGCTTGCAATAATCTAGGAAAATAATAAAAGAGTGCACTAAAATATAATAGTATACAGGGTTTCTAGTAAAAAATATATAAATACAGAATCTCGACAACGAAATATTCATTCGTTCAGTCGATTATATCACTAAATTGAGCTATATAATGCTACAGTTTTACAGAAGTTACAGCGTATTGAATTAGGATCTATCGAGTCAAAACTCGATAATGTTGTCAATAGCGGAACTAAAATTTTGAAAATGTAGCCTAACAGGTCCGTACATGCGTGAAATGCATAACATTGGAAAAGGAATTCGTGCCCTATTTTCTTCAGGTTTTTACATTTTTACATTTTCAGTTTTTGTCTTAAGGTTATTGTTTTCCAAACATAAATACCTAAAAATAGTCGGTTAATCGAACCGTTTTGGAGCTATTTCAATTTTTATGAGAAACCTACTTGTAATGAGCATTCGCATATTTAATGTTGCTTAAACTCTCCGATATGCTTGAATATATTAAAACATAAAAAGTTCAGATAAGCACTTAAAAATGGCTTTTTAAAAGAATTCCTATGTTTCAGAAACCTGTTAAACATTCAGACGGTGCTGTTGCTTTGTAACAAAACATTTTTGTCTATATGCCTCTGCAAACTGTTTAATGATTTAATTATTAATATATTAAACCTTCACCAGCAAGGGTCCTTCATTGTCGAAAAAAAAAGTTAACATTACTCTGCCTGCAGAAGGTTGTGCTTTAAACTTCTTCGGGGTGGTGAACTTGTATGTTTCCACTGCATCAACAATAGCTTACTGGATGGCTCGTAGTAATGGCACCAAGTTTCGCAAGCAGTAACTATTGACAGAAGAAAGTCATCACCATTTTGCCTATAGTCTGTGAGGTGTTGCAAAGATAAGCCCATTCGCAAGCATTTTTGTTTATTAGACCAGAGACGAGAAATCCATTGCGAACAAACTTCGCTGAAGCCCAGATTACGAACAACACTATGGACAGATCCTATACTCACAAAAACAATTTCTGAAATTTCTCTAATTGAAATTCGACGATGTTCTCTAATAAGGCCTTCAACACATGCCATATTGTTTTCTGTTAATGCAGTACACTGTGCACCTAGTCGCGGCTCATCCATAGTCCCCTCTTTTCCATTCATACATTTTTGGCACCATTCAATTCCAGTTGGGTACGCAATACATGCATTTCCACAAACTGCGTGCATTCGCGTATGAATCTACAATGGCTGCATAGCCTCAGCGCATAAAAATTGTAGTACCGTACGCTGATTCAACAACAAACGCCATTTAAAAATCGAAGTTTTAAAAGTCAGAATCAAATTCAAACGCCAGAATCTTATTAATGTGTTGCGTACAAACACTACTAACATTAACAAACAAATTTGAATTATTGCATTTGTTTTCAAGGCTAAGTTGATCATAGATGGGTTTCAGTTGAACAAGCCTCGTATAATTTTTGCACGTAAAACTATAAAATATATATTATTATTTATAAACTATCGAAAATGTAAATATAGTTGCATAAAAAGGAACAAAACTGAAAACTTGTCAACAGCCTGGAAAAGATAAATACATCGCTAGAACTTATGGGAAAATTCTTGCAGCAAAGCGTGGAGACTGCAATAATGTCAGAACAATAAACGTAGCAATTCATGTTAACAACACAAACTGTTCTAGTTAGTTTTCTTAAATAAATACTTCCACAATGTGTAAAAATATTTATTACGTAATGTAGAAGAGAACGACGCAAGACGCAAAATTGTACATTCACGTACTCCATTTGTGCATTACATATTCAAAGTAATATACAACAAATACCTAATTTTACGATTACCTACAACTTTCTTCATACACGCATAATATTTGTAAGGTTACGAGAAGTGTTTCTGACAAAGCAACGTTTGTTTTAATAGAGTAAATGGAATTGTGTGTTCAACGTATAGACGGGCACGGTATAGAATTATGAGTGGTCATGTTCGCTGTGTGAATGAGGTAACAGTTAACTTGTCAATAGAACATACTGTTATTATGTGTTTAACTTCATATAACCGTTCGGCAAATTGTGTTGTTTCAAATCTTCTAGCGAGCGAAAGAAATTGGATTCCTACGCATGAAAGATTCTCGGTTTAATTCGGCAACTTGTTAAAATCGTCTGTGGCTATTAATAGACGTAAAGTGTGCCGGTTATTGTGTTAATTCCATGAATTTCTTATTAATTTTCAACTAATGCCTGTAATAAATGCTTTAATTAAATGTCGGGTCGTATTGCACCAGCGGACCGGATAACCCGAGAATCGTAATTGCCTTCAGTTAAAATGAGATATTTCCTCGAGCAAACGCAGTAAACTTGATCTTGAAGTACCTATTTAATAAGACGAAAGCCGACATTATACTATTAAAACGTTGTTATGTAGTAAAATAACATCAGTTTTTATAATATAAATGCTAAGCTTAATAGGATATTTAGGTATGTTTTCTCAATGTATTTACTTGAAACGGGTTTGCAGCGTACTCGAGCATTACAATCTCCACATGCATTAAATAAATTCATAAAGAGAAGTTGTAAACTACATCGGTTTTCTAAATTTGATGCGAAAATTCCAAAAACATACTTGCAACATCCAGCCACGCAATATTTCGACAATACCACGACAGTGAAAACATAAATTATACATAATAGTGCTGAAATAATAAAAGAAAGAACATATTTTTTAAAAGAATTTGTTTTGGATGCTGTATTACACCAAAATGAAGATAAAAGAAAATTTTAATGTGCTAACGCAACCAATTAAAAAATCCGTGTTCAACATAATACTATTTTAGCAAACACAAGATACAGGACGTCTCTCCGCTAACTGAAAAACATGGTTTAAAATAATGGAGCATTCTTTCAAAATATTTTGTCACTACTCTTGTTTATCTTGCCCTTCTTACCATTATTTAGTTGAGATCTCTATCTGTCTACTGAAGTTGTTCCTGTTTCTTGCTATTTTCTTCACTTCCCTTAGTGTCGTGTCTTCCCTCTTCTTGACACTATTTCTATTATATCATCGTTCCATGTCGTTCTAGGTCTTCCTCTCGGTCGTCTTCTTCTTCGTCTCTCCTTTCTCTCCTCTCCTCTCTTCTTTCCTTGTACTTTACGTAGGTTAATCATCTGCGATGCCATTACCTTAGATTTGCGTTTATTCATCATTGTTCAGTTTTCGGACCCATAGTTCAGTGCTGGTATGTATATTTATATAAGCCTATTTTCGCCTTTTCACTTATTTCTCCCTTTTCAGTAATCGCTTTGTTTAATATGTAGAAAAGTTTACTCACTCTATTTTGTATTTCTTTATCTATTTTTCCCTCTTTTAGAAGCGTGGTCTACTATTTTCCTCCACAGTTTTTATAGTGGCGGACATTTAGTATTTTCTCTTAAGATTATGTAAATAAACTTTGGAAAACCTCTTACCATCGCAATATTTAGAACACCTAAATACCTATTGCAGTAGGATCTCAAACTAATCAAAGTAACTTGGCTGAAGAATACCTCCGAAGATGTCCTTCATCAAGCCCAATGCTAATAATCTAACAAACAAAGGCTTAAATACTAAATCCCCATTAGGGTTCGTTACGCCTAACCGACTAAGGAATTATTTTCAACAAATTAATTAAGTCGGAATGACAAATTGGTTCATTATCTGAATTTAAAAGATCCCTTTGTTTTGAAAATATAAATGCTCTTATTTATCAGCCAAGTTACTTTAGTTCGTTCAAATTCCTACTAACGATGGCAACTTAGTTGCCGAAACACCTATTTACGTGTTCTAAATATCGTGATAGTAAAGGGGTTTTTAAGGTTTATATACTTAAACAACCGTCTCCAATCTATTTTATTAAGATTATTGTTGTCTATAGAAAATACCTAAAAATGCCCATTAACCCAACCTAATCTCTAGAATACTATTTCTCATTCATTCGTATGGGCTTTCTAGAGACTGCATTTACGTCATAGGTAGGCCCATTTCCTTGTGTAAACGTGTATTTTACGTAAATGGCTTGCCATATTATTTAGACTAGCAGAGAATACTGAAGCTATTTCCGCAATGATCGCTGAAGTTCGAAGAACCGGACAGGGCACATGAAAAAGGACATGTACCTATACGATTCACATAAAACATATATTATAGCAATTTTAATAGAATATTTCTCAAAAATTGCGTCGAGTAACATATTTAATTGTTTTAGATGATAAACTAATAAAGCCAGCAGTATATTTTCTGCTTATTATTAGAAGTATTCACTGAAGCCTTCAGTGTATTTTTGAATAGTTCGTTCTATTAACCACCAATAAGAGGAGCAAGTGTGGTGGTAGCTCAGTTGGTAGAGCGCTCACATTCTGAGTAAAACGTCGTTTGCTGGCTTGGGTTCGAAACCTAAGCAGGTCCCCCCGTGTTTCTGCCCTAGCGCTGGGGAGAAACATGTGGCAGAGAAGAGGCCGATGCCCAGTGGAACAAAAAGGTTGTCAATGAATGAATGAAAAATAATAGCCATAGTGTTAACACTGCCCCAGTTCAAAACGAATCGAAACGAGATAGACAAGCAACAAATAAACCTACGAGTGAGATAAAAATGATGTTCATAAAATTAATTTTAATTAATATATAATTAATGAAACAATTAACGGAAGACGATTCACCATCATTTTTAATAAATAAAAATATACAGTGTGTCCCAGGACGTGAGGTCAGTAGGTACTTCGTGTTCGTAATCTTTAGACTAAACATAGTTAAACATTCTAAATTATACCCTAAAATAAACCGTTGTCAAAATACAGAGTGTTAAATTATTATTTACTATATAATTACAATTTAAGGAAAGCCAATATTTTTTTTTATTTTAGTTTAAATTCACTATAAAGATTGTTCAAAATGGCCAGCGTTGCTCGCGAGACTCATTCTGGCTCTTCTTAAGAGAGATCTAGTTAGCCTACGTAACATATCATTGTATTTCGTATTAGTTCTGCTGTCTCAAATATACGTCTCGTAAGAGCTTCAACAGTATCTGATGGTGTTTGGTATACCATATCTTTTATATGGCCCCACAAATAATAATCTAAGCAAGTTAAGCCCGGAGATCTTGGGGGCCAGGGGTGCTGTTCTCCTCTACCAATGACACGTTCTTCAAACCGTTGATTCTAAAATTGTCTTACACGTAACGCAAAGTGCTCAGGGGCGCCATCGTGCTGGTACCACATACCATGTCTGATCGCCAGAGGGACATCATCTAACAATCCTGCCAAATGACCTCCTAGAAAATTTAAATATCTGTCGCCGGTTAAATGGTTCTCAAAAACGAATGGACCAACGAGCATGTTATAGATAATTCCACACCAGCTATTCACTGAAAACCGATGTAGCTAAATTGGCACTGTGATTTCGTGGGAATTCTCCAAATCCCAAGAGTTGTTGTTCTTTCTGTTCATTAATCCATCCCTTGTAAATGTTGTCTCATTCGTGAAAAAAATTCATTTGCGTAGGTTTCATTTTGAATGATCCAACGCCAAAATTCCATACGTCTAGCGAAATCTGTAGGTAAGAGGGCTTGAACAAGCTGGATACGAAATGGATATAAATCATGACGTTCTAATGTTCTCTAAATTCGCATTCGTGGTACATTAACTTATGCAGATACACGACGAACAGAGGTGCTGGGATTATTATCAATTTCGCGCCATATGTTGTTCTCATTGTCTAGTACTTGCTGTATTGGACGTTCAGTCGACGGTTTCGGGAAAGTTCCGTATTCACGTAGGTGGTTGTGCACTCGTTGGAATGCTCGTCAGTCTGGAAGTCGCCGATCTGGAAATATCAACCCATATTCTCCAGCAGCTGCGGGCGGGGATGGCTCAGTGGTAGAAAGCCAAGCTTTGGATATAATAGTCCAAACGCTTCTCGGTTCGAATCTCCCCAGGGTCGAAAATTTTTCTAATTCCCTGGGTGGTCGATACTGGGTCCCGGTCTCCATTTGCCATTCGGGATCCAATTAATGGTACTTCTCGAATTGCGGTCGCATTAGAGGAGTAACAAGACCCTAAACAAAAAACATTAACACACAACAGCAGTTTAAGCATGGTTACGCATTACACATTATGAACATTGTCAATAAGTGCAAGTAGGGAAATCAACTTTAAGGTGCTTTGCTGTTTGACATACAAGTAAATAATATTATTTCTATAGTAACGTAGACAGTTTGTATCAAATGCCACTTAATGTCATTTATTGTTTCAGCTGCTTCAGTATTTAACTAAAACAGGCCAAAACTTCTTTAATAGTCGATTTAGAGAAAATGACCATTCTCTGATTTCGATTTCTTTTCACCTCTCCTACACGTAGGTCAAGTAGTGACCTCACGTCATGAGACACACAAAAATAAATACTCGCTGTTCTGAAATTGTAATTATTTAATAAATAATAATTTAACGCTCTATATTTTTAAAACGGTTTACTTTAGGGCATAACTCTAAAATTAAAGATTTATAATAACATTATATTTTCAAACTTAGCCAATTATATTAAAAACAACCCCACGCACATTTCATCTCCTAAACACTTCCATCTCCTGGACTAAAATTTGTACAATTGTCATTTTTTGGCTCCCATTTAAGGAAATTACGTAAATTCCACACTCGTGGTCTATCAGCCTTTAAGAATAATTTGCCTGAAAAGAAAATTAGACGGTTAAAATCCATAAAATCAATGTAAGCCAGTTACGACGTAGCGTGCGAAACCAGAGCCTAGCAAAGTAAGTACTTATACCTTAGAACTATTCTGGAAAGCTGGACATTGAAATATTGATTAAAGTAATTTACTTTCGTAATATGCATTTTGAATTAGAGTTTAACCAGCTTAAAAAGGTGCCTATCAAATTCTACGGTTGGGTTAATCACTTGCAACAAGGGTGTCGTTTTAGGCATTTTCCCCATGAAAAGTAATATTCTTAGAAAGAATATTTAATGTAATACATATCAAAGAAAATAGAAGACGACCTCCCAAATCGAAACGAAATTGATTTAAAACATTAAAGTAACTGGGTTGTCACAAAACATAAAATTGTAATGCATTTATATTATGAAAGTGGTTGCATTTTCAGTTTTTCTTTAGCAACGTTGAAGGAATGGAATTTATCAGCAAAACTTTTTCGAATAACAGCAGGCTAATCTGTATTTTGGCAGAGGAATACCTTTCTAAAGTATTTTAAAAACACCACTTTGCGTTTAAAAACAAACACCTTTATTTTACCTCTTTTTTACTTCTCCGGTAAACAACGAATAAAAATAAATTTATTACATCAAACGGTGGAGTCTTCAACAGACCTAATTGATTTTCACACTGCTAAACATGAATCGATCATGTGTCAGAACCTAATCACGAGTTCCAACCCGGAAGCAGTAGTACCATTAACTAGAACCGCGACACTTTTACCTTAAAATATTGTAGAATCTGTGTCGTCGATCTAGTCCTATTCTTTACATACAATTGATACTAAATATGCATAGTAAGTTTACAAACTGGTACTATGAGAACAAAAGATTAAAATTTGATTGTGTACTACAAATGTTTATAATTTGATAATAGAAAGTTAATTCTTTATAATAACTACTAACACGGATCGCATCATAATTATGCACAATAATTGCTAAATTTCAAACGTTGTTGAGATAATTTAAATTATACAATACGTATTACTTAAAGTGTGACGACTACTTAAAAATGTAGAGGAGGTTAACCACTAACGCAATGGTTGCAATGAACAATAAAGTGTTCCATTTGCAGTTTTTATAGTTACCAAATGCTACTGTGATATGACAAACCACTAATCTTGAACAGATGGTGGATTCTTACCATACAAAATTAAAAATGGATATTTTTATGTGTGATTATCATTTCAAATCTTTATTGGAGTTACAAAATATTTGACCGTGAAAACCAACGGTTTTTGTTGGTCCTACAGTGCACACAATTTACATTAATTTGCATTTATATTCCTACTACATTTCATAAATTAAAGTTGTGCTTTGGTAATGGCTACGAAAAAATTTCATGCTGGAATTGTTTTGTATAATTCAGCAAACAACAAACGGGTTTTCTCGTAACTCAATTTAGAGTTTAAGTAAATAACTAAATTGCTGATTCCAATGTTAGATAATGAATTCGAGTATTTCATAACTAGGGCTTGGTAAAATTTTCAAGTTTTAATAATGTTCCAGATTTTTGGTTAACCCCAGCCCCCAATAGAGGGTTACAAAATCACTTCAATGAGTATTTGAACATTCTTCTTAACAAAATGTATTCCTTAAAATTACCAATCTTTTTTCCAGCGGCATATATAATAATACTAAAACAGAAATATTTGTATCCTATAATTTTTCAGGTTGTGTACAATTCGCCGCGCATATTACACCAACCACTATTTATTATCAACCATCAACAGTCTTTCTCGTCCCACTGTTGAGCATCGGCCTCTTCTCTGCCACGTGTTTCTCCTCAGTGCTAAGTTAGAAACAAGGGGACCTACAGTTTAACGTCGAATCCAAACGACAGAAATTTCAAAAATGGTTTTTAGCATTAAGATCCCACGGTTGCAAGCCGGATTGGAAAATTCTGTATGATGAGTTTCAGCACAAGATTTTTATAAACTGCTTAGTAATGCTGGGGTTTCGAACCCAAATCAGAATCGACGTTTTGCTCTGAAAACTTGCGCTTTGTCAACCGAGCTACCACCACACTATTAGCCGACTACTATTCGCCGCTAGGTACGATTCGCTACCGGTAAAAATACTACTAATTATGTTGTTATAAGAATTATTACACAATCTTTGAAAATTCTATTACAAGTGTCAGATACAAATTCAGAAGTAAGAACAAACATAACTTGAAATCTTTAAAGCCACATTAGATTATGTTTGTGTTTGGCCGTATTATATATACACATTATAATAGTAACAATTCATATATTTAATATAGGGATTCTAAGTTAGTTTCATTCGTTTACAAAAAAAAATGTTTATTAATCCTGTATTTGGCTCATTTAATTTTCTGCTACCGAGCTTTCCAAAGTAATGGTAGAAAAAGTATATGTTGGATGTTCAAAAGTTATTTGAATTGCCTGTTTATACCGTCTGCTCAATAGAAACGGTTCCAGCTTATAGCAATATTTCATTACCCATTTTATACCTAATAAAACGTATAATAAGCGTAATACGGTAACTGGTAGATCAAAAGCCACATTTTACCGAGGTGTCTAAGTGTCTACAGCTACGTTTCAGTGATTATGTTAAAATTTCAATGTTAAATGGTACACCAGTAGTTTTTACATTTTTCGTATATTTTTTATTATATTTCTCGATATATTTTGTAACGTCAATTACGAATTTAGGTTTGTCGCATTGATTCCGCACTGTAGTAGTTTAAATCTATAAGGCCTCTAGGGAATTCAAGTAGAAAGTAAAACATGTTGTGCTTTGGGATCAACCATTATTCTATTTTTGGCTTCGAATCGTGTTGCATCGAATTGTTATTGGCGGCGAAGCGTTCTCGGCGAAGCGTTAATCAATATATAGTGCACGAAGAACCTTACCGTTGCCTAATTATTCAAAAAGAAATATTAATTTTATAAACTCGATACCTGCAGTTGTAGTACGAGGCTTGTTCAACTGAAACCCATCTTTGATCCACTTAGCCTTGAAAACAAATGCAATAATTCAAATGACGTTTGTTAATATTAGTAGTGTTTGTAAGCAACACATTAATAAGTTTTTGGCGTTTGAATTTGATTCTGACTTTTAAAACTTCGCTTTTGAAATGAAGAGTTTGTTGAAAATCCGTCCAACTTTGATCAGCGTGCGGTCCTACAATTTTTATGCGCTCAGGGTGTGCAGCCATTACAGAACCATGCGCGAATGCAAAAAGTGTTTGGAAATGCATGTATTGCGTACCCAACTGTGAGGAAATGATGACAAAAATTTAAGAATAGGAAAGAGGGGACTATGGATGAGCCGCTACCAGGTTCACGGGGTACTTCTTCTTAGGGTGCTTTGTCTCTTAAGAGACGTAGCGATCTTCTCTCCTATGCCTGTGTTGCGCGTTTAGAGTGCCACAGACATAGAGGACCTACAGCTTAACGTGGGCTCCGAACCACGGGAAGTGTAAACACTTCTACTCCAGAG
>JABXWE010017941.1:0-40426 GCA_014611495.1 Limonius californicus | reverse complement strand
TTATGGTACTTAAGTATTACTTTGTTTTCTCGTGTTACTGTAGGATAATCCCTTAAACGCAAGGGTTTGCCATAAGCAGAACAAATCCGCATCCTAACTGAACATGCAAAATGGCAGTGTTATTCGCATCTATTAAATAAAAGCGCCATTTACTGCAAACATACCGTATTTACGACTCAAGCACATTTTCGTAATAGTTTTTGGACAATACATCTACAATCTGCGGGTAGTTTATAGTTTTACATGCACTATTTAACAGTGTACCGTACACAAAACAATCATTCCATTGCCTGTGCTTACCTCCCAGAAATAAAAATTAAATAAACATACAAAATGCATGCCGTTTGACATAATTTTAGTTCAAAGAAAATTTAATAAAATCAATATTAACTATATTTTGCAAAATTGTTCAAATGACATTTATCAAACAATTTTGCTGCCAGCACAAAGACCATGCCTTTGCAGGGGTCCCTAAATTTTATGAATTTTAGAAAACATTAATAAAACTATAACTAATTGTGGTAATGTTTCAATTTATTTCTTCTTCTTCTTGTTCTTCTTCGATAGCGTGTTAAGTCCATTTTTGGATATACGCCTCTTCAAGGTTCTTCCATTGGTCTCTCTCTGCCGCCACTCGTATCCAATTCAGTCCAGCTGTTAATTTTAGGTCATCAGACCATCTCATAGGTGGTCTTCCTCTTGGTCGATTGGACATGTAAGGCCTCCATTGCAGGATCACTGTATTCCATCTGTTTACGTCCCCTCTTGCTACGTGGCTTATCTCCACTTTAAGGAAGCTGATTTGGTTGCAATGTCTATGACTTTTGTTCTATCCCTAATATATTCATTAATTTCACGGCCCCTTAAAGTCAACCCCATCATGGTCCTTTCCATTGCATGCTGCGCTACTCTTACCGTGTGTATAGTTTTCTTAGACATCACCCAAGTTTCAGCGCCGTAACTCATAACTGGTTAGATACATGAGTTAAATACTCTGATTTTCAGGTGTAGGGGTATTTTTTTTGTGTCTTAATATAAAATTAAGTTTGCCGTACTCTCCTTTTAATCTCCGTTGTCTGACCATCCCGTCCCAATACAATGATTTGCCGTAAGTATATAAATTTTTTGACGTTTTCAATATGTTTGTCTTCTATATTTAAGTTTCCCTCGCCTGGATACATTGCTTTCGTTTTTTTTCAATTAATTGTTAATCCTACCATTTGTGATTCGGCATGTAATTGCATTAACAAATCTTGCAGGTCTTCTAGATTTTGTGATATTATTACTACGTCATCTGCATAGCGTAAGATATTTAGGTATTTCCCGTTGACGTTAACTCCTTTTTCCTTCAAGTCCAACCTTTTAAAAACATCTTCGAGGGCAATATTAAACATTTTTGGGGATATACTATCCCTTTATCGCACACCTCTTTCTAACTTCACCTTCTCTGAAAATTCGTGTAGTTTGTAAGTTGCCGTTGCTTGCTGAGCTATATTTTCTAGTAACGTAATATAACAATAGTCAATTCTACAGTTTCTTAACGCCCGCATTATTGTCCATGTCTCAATGGACTCAAATGCTTTTTGAAAATCTACGAAGGCCATATATACGGAAAAGTTGTACTCATTTGATTTTGCAAGTAGTGTATTCATCGTCAGTAAGTGATCTGCGGTTCTATAATTTTTTCTAAAACCTGCCTGCTCTTGGGACAGGTAAACATCGAGCTTCTTAGATAGCCGATTTGTTGTTATCTTTGTCAATAGTTTATACAGATGTGACAATAAACTTATTGATCGGTAATTATTTAATTCTCTATTATCACCTTCCTTATGGAGTAAGATCACCAGCGCATTGTTCCATTCAGCAAGAATTTTACCCTCTTGCAAACATTCATTTAATAATACGGTTATTATTGGTAGCAGTTTATCACCACCGAGGATCAACATGTCTATTGTTATTTCATCTTCACCCGGCGCTTTGTTTAGTTATAGCTCTTAAAGCATGGATGACTTCGTCTTCGTCAATTTTGGGTAGTTCTTCCGAGCCTATATTAATTATTTTTCGTTTTTGTAAGTTGTCCGCTGCGATAATTGATATCTTGGATGCATAAAGGTTGGCGTAGAAGTTCTCAACGATCTTCAACAACTGTTTTCGATCCGTGACTTCTTCGTTGGTTTCACTTAGGAGGGAGTAGATTTGTTTACGAGCTAGGTTGGGTCTTAAGTATTTCATATTTTTATTTTCTTCAATTACGTTGTTGTTTATTTCTTCGCTTTTCTTTGCTCTGTATTCATCTTTTTATTAATTTATTGATTGCCACGTATTCGATTGTACCTCTTTTCTGTGGTTTATTTAATATGCTTGGTTTTTCAATTAGATTTTTAGTATCTTCTTCTATTTCCGGTTTTGACTTTGCTTTTATTAATGTTTTCCTTACTTCAGTAACACCCCTTTTTATTGTAGATGTTATTTGTTGGTTTACATCGTCTATATTGACACGTGTATGTTTGAGCTGGTAATGCTTGTGGTTCATTGTTTAGAAAATTTTGATACAGTGTCTTTTTTTATTCTAATTCTGTTCGGTTTATTATCATTTTCTTTTTACAGAATCTTCGTCTTCTCAGTAACTTTTCATCGATAACTACCTTTGCTTTCACCAGCCGGTGGTCGCTTCCTACATCAAAAGAGTTCATAACAGACACATCTTGAGCTATGTGTTTTTGGTCCGTCAAAATAAAATCGATCTCGTTTTTGACAATTCCGTTTGGACCTAGCCATGACCATTTTCGATTGTTTTTCTTTTCGAAAAAGGAATTCATTAAATATAAATTGTATTGGCTTAAGAAGTTTAACATTGTTGTACCTCTTTCGCTACGATCACCTATTTCTCCAATTTGTGTTTCACTGTCTTCTTGGCCTTGGTCTACCTTGGCATTGAAGTCTCGCATTATTATTATTATTATTAATATCGGCATAAAATTGTTCTATAGTTCATCTTCTGGGTAACTGAAGGTGGGGGCGTACACCTGTACAATTTTTAGTTGTTTAGTTTTTGTTAACCGTATCGTAATAAACGCTACCCTATCCGATATAACCCTAAATGTATCTATCAGGTCTACTATTTTTTTACGATAAAAGCTACAACGCTGTTCTTGGCTCCTTTATAAATAAGATGGTTCCCTGATTTGTGTGCTATCCAGTCTTCTCCATGTCGTCGTATTTCACTCAATCCAACGATGTCATATTTAATTTTTGTGAGTTCGTTTTCTAATTCGTATAGCTCAATTTATTAATTGTATTTTAATTCCAACTTTGTTAAGTATTAATTAATTTAATTATACGATTTCTTGGGTGTTTTTATTATATATTACTTGAATCACACTAATAATTAAAAAAAATAATGGTATTCTTCCAAGAAGCAAAATAATTAATACACAAAAAAATTCTTTTGCAAGGTTAATATTAGTTAAGAATATTTGTATAAATAACTTGTATAATTATACGATTCAGCAACCACTAATAATTTAGGTATTTTAACCAAATACTTCTAACAAGTTCTTACTGCAAATACTTTTGATATGGATTTCATCCGCATTCAAGTTTTATCTAAAATATTTAACATATGCGCCCCCGTGTACTGCAAATATTAGATGGTAACGAAACACCGACAAACGCACTAATCATACATATTGTATGGATCCGACATAATAATATTGTCAGCAGAAACATGTATATTTTCCAATACACTGCACATCAAAATAAAATTGTATAATATCGACACGAACAGTTATGGCACAATCCACCGTGCAAATTGTATTTCTATTGCTGTTTGTATCAGGTAAGTTTTAATAAGTTTAGTTAAACACACAACCCTAAATATTTTTAAGTCCCAATCTACTATCAAGCGATGATCATAATATCTGAACCTACTTATGTTTTTTAAATTTACATTTGCTTCGGCATATAATATAATATTGAAAGGTCCTGAAAATTCTTATTGAAGTAATCTTTAGAATTAAAGATACCCTGACTTCAAAGAAACTCCGTTTATTTAATTTTCTGAGGTGTGGTGATTATGTAATGGCTTTTATTTATTACCTATACTTAAACCACCTACAGAAACGTTTAGGTTAATAATTCTATTTTAGATCTGAATATGAAAAAAACGGCAATACATTTTTTTAGTTTGTACAAGCAAAAATTGCTACAAAAAGTGTATTACACTGTTCTTCCCGGATGCATTAACGATTGTGGAATATTTACCACAAGATTTTTAAAAGTGAAGGATTCATATGAAAACTCGTTGGAATGTTGAAAATTGTGTCAGAATTAATACTTCTACTATTCACTGTTTTCCAACTACATTTCGGGACATACAATCAATATTTGCTTACATTTTGAAGTCTGCATGCGTTTATGTTGTTAACTTTTAATTGTACATCACCACTTAGTTAATATGACTAAAACTTTAACATCAAAGTTTTTTCAAATTGGGAAATATATTTAGGTATTTTAAATTGTATAACTCATTGAAAAACTTTTTTGTTTGAGAACTGAACGACAAAATTAATGCATTTTCCCACACTTACTGTAAATTAATAACTGCTGTAGCTTTTTGAAAATCTTCCGTTTAGTCCGTGGTTACAAAAAATCATTTTCTCTCGTACTTTAGGGTGAGGATATATAAAAATGTTTCTATGGCCGTCTTTCTGATTCATAAAACATCTCTGATTGATTTTAATTAGTAAAGAGTATCTATTTGTTAGTAAATGAACAGTCATTTCTAATTTAAAAATTATTTCGTGAACTGTCGCTCTGATTATTAGCCAATTTAATTAAAATTTAATAGTTAGAAAGAGGGCAGAGCGGAGCTACGTCCATTTTGATAATATTTTATATGCAACAATTTTAATAAATGGTTCATAAAATATGTTCTGACTGTCTGTTTCTTACAATATATTATTTTATCCTGCAGGTGTGTTCAATTGAAACTCATCTTTGCTTTATAGAAATTTTATTCAACAATTTCATTACAAAATAATAATTACCGTCACAGTTAAGGCACCTACCGCATTGTTTTACTAACCGACGTATATCCTGCTCATAACATTCTTGTGGCTGCTGATTGGAGAAGTCTTCAACAGCTGTACTTTTGCGTCAAACTCAAAATGCCGGCATTTTAACGCCTTTTTCAGCTGCCCAAAAATATGGAAATCGCAAGACGATAGATCCGGGCTATAGGGCGGATGCTCCAAAACCCTCTATTTCTTTCGTTATTTTACCATATTGTTCAAAGTTTCATAGTACAGATTTGCATTGACATTTACTCCAGATTCCTTAAAATCTATCAACAAGGGTCCTTCATGGTCGCAAAAAATTGTTAACATCATTTTGCCTGCAGAAGGTTCTACATTAAACTTATTCGTTAGTGGTGAACTTGAATCTTTCCACTGCATCGACGATAACTTACTGGATGGCTTGTAATAATGGCACCAAGTTTCGTCACCAGCAACTATTGACAGAAGAAAATCGTCACAATTTTGCGTATAGTCTGTGAGGTGTTGCAGAGATAAGCCCATTTTTGTTCTTTTTTTTTTGTTCATTAGACAAGAGACGAGGAATCCATTGCGAACAAACTTTGCTGTAACCCAGATTACGAACAATACTGTGGACAGATCCTACACTCGCACCAACAATTACCGAAATTTCTCTAATTGAAATTCAACCATTTTCTCTAATAAGGCCTTCCACACATGCCATATTGTTTTCTGTTAATGCAGTACACCCTGCATCTGGTTGCGGCTCACCCATAGTCCCCTTTTTTCCATTCTTAATTTGTCGGTACCACTCCTTCACAGGTGTGTACTCAATACGTGCATTTCTATACATTGCTTACATTCGCGTATGAATCTGCAATGGCTGCACACAATTGTAGGACAGCACCCTGATCAAACTTGGGCAGATTTTCAATAACAAAGGCCATTTCAAAACCGGAATTTTAAAGGTCAGAATCATATTCAAACGCCAGGAACTGATTCATGTGTTGTTTAGTTGATCAAAGATGAGTTTCAGTTGAACAAGCCTCGTACAATAAAAATAATACTACAGTGATCTGAAATTATTGATAACAGTTTTAAAAAGTGTACAAATAAAATACCAGGTTGTAGTTTGGCTTAAACTGTTCCTACTTTCAACCAGAACGGTTTAAATAGGCTGTTATTGGAGTTTTCCCTATAAGATAAGTATTACTTAAATATACAAGAACGTTTGTAGTTTTCAAAGTTCGATAGAATTTACAGTTTTAATGATATTTCAGGAACATGCATAGGAAGAGCTTTCAAATATATATGTAAATATATGTTCTTAAAAGTTCCATTATTTCTACTTGTCTGATTATAAAAGAATTTACATTAAAATCTACATATACAAATAAGAAACCATATTTCTACTAAAATTTATGACTCTCATTTACACAAGAATGTACATAACAATAATACTCATTGGCTCCATAAAAATCTTTAATGTGTTTACTTATCATAGTATTTGCAGTTTGTCATACCGGCTTTGCATATAAAAAATATAAGTTAATAAGTTGCAGCACGGTCATTTATACTTAAAACAAACGTAACAGCCATATTACTGACAGTAGCCAGTTTTCATCTTGTAGAATATTAGAATTTGATATTTTAACGTAAATGTATTGTAAGTTCCAAAATTAGACGGTTTTTAAAAAGTAAACTAAACCACATTGTTCAATGTTTGCATTTCTACACTAAAGTATTTGTACCTGCATTATAACGTCCCTTCCAAGTACTGTACAGTACTAGTACTACGTTACAATAAATTGGTTTAACTATTACTTTTGAATACGTTTCCGCCCTTAAAAATATGTTAATATTATAATTTGACAGAGTGTATCGTGATAGAAAAATACGACGGCAGCCTTTTAAGCTTTTATATATAAAAACCAGAAAAGAAAAAATTTTTTTGGAACAAGTTGTTTTATTGCTTTTCTAAATATTCGCATTTAAGATTTATACACTTTTGCATGCGTTCAACCCAATTCTCCAACTATTTTTCCACTCTGAAGTTGGTATGTCAAAACGTGGTTTTGAAGGCTTCAACGTCTTCTTGAGGTGATGAAAATCGCCGTCCATGCTTTTTTGTTTGACATTCGGGAACACCAATTCTCGAAACATTTTTTCCACTTTGAAGTTGGTATCCCAAAAACAACATCAAGGCTTTAATAGCTTCTTAAAACGATGAAAATCGCAGTTCACCTATTTTTTCTTTGACATTTGGGAACACAAAGAAGTCGTTAGGCTATAAATCAAGTGAATACGGGCAATTAATTCGATGTTTTCTCCTTTGTTGTTTGCATTGTCATGATGAAGAATGATGCCACGTTTTCGGTTGTTTTTCCTGATTTCATCGATGACTTCTGGCAAACAAATTGTTTTGTACCATTCAACGTTAACTGTTCTTCGATCTTATAAAGGAATGGTTGCGACATGTCCAGTACAACCGAAGAAAAAAGCGATCATTTTCTTGGAAGTGCTTCGTGAACGAACAACTTTTGTGGGATTCGGTTCATCTTGGAACACCCAAACAGTGGATTGTTGTTTAGTTTCCCGTTCATACGAATATATTCCAGTTTCGTCACCTGTCACGATGTAGTATACAAATTTTGTAGTTCCTCGGTCGGAATATTTAGAGCATTTCCTTACACCAATCAACACGAGCCTTTTTTTGAGCTTCGGTCAAATTATGCGGAATCCATCAGGAACGGATCTTTTTCACAGCTAAATGTTCATGGAAAATCGAATGTACTGCAGTCTTCGATATGCCTAAGGATGCCTCTATCACATTGTAAGTCACATGTCTATCTTCTTCAATCATGTTGCGCACAGCATCGATGTTTTTTGGAATAACAACCGATTTTGGTCGACCTTCACGAAATTCATCACTGACGGACATACGACTACGACGAAATTCTGCAAATCAATTGTAAATAGTTTTTTCTGATGATGCTTAATTACCAAAAGTTAAACGAAGCGATTATATGCATTATTGTTGAGTTTACTAAAACGTAAAAAATCATCCAACGAAAACGTTCACGTGAAATTTCCATTTTTTCACAAAACTGCTCTTTTTTAAACGCTCACTGTACACAAACTACTCGGTCAATTTCTAAGCTGCCACTGTTTTCACAATAACAAATGTCACATTTTACGAAAATAGTAATGACACATCTCAATAACACCACTTAGTGGTCGTAAAAACTTAAAAGGCTGCCCTCGTATTACTTAGCCGATGAAAAATTGCAGACGAAGCGTGGCTCTTGAGTTTTTCGTTTACTAATTTACGTAAACATCGTAACAATTCACTAGTCATCGGTTTGTACATTTTTTTTAAGTATAACGCTTGTACTCGGAAACTAAAATATAAAAAATATAAAACAGTGTACCGTCGTTATCGTTTTATAGGGAAAGCAGTCACGGGTTCTAAAAAAAAATTTGAAAGTGAAGGAAGAGACGATAGTCACTCGGCAACAAGTAGAGACTGTATGGGGATGGTTAAAAATTACCCAATCGAATTGCTCAATACATTGCACAGTGCAAATCACCGCAAGCGGTCGGGGGTTAAGTTGCAAAAGCACGGCTCCGGAGGTCAATAATCCTTGCATTTTGTTTTAAATCGCTTTTTTTCAGCTTTTTAATGTCTTACCATACACGTCTGCATTAATTGTCTTATCACGTTTCAAAAATCAACCAACAATACGCCTTTCATGTCCAAAAAAACAATAGCCGTAAGCTTTCGGTTCTCGAAAGTGTGCTTTACCTTATTGGCTTTAGGGGAACCCACATGCTTCCAAACATTGATTATTACGTGGTTTCAACATTTGGATATGAAATCTAAGTCTCGCCGCCAGTTACAATACGATTCCGGTACTCATCGCTATAAGTTTCGTAGCGATGCAGGAAAGTCAGTGCCGAGCTCATTCGTTGGGTTTTGTGGACATCTTTGGCACTCCTCTGACACAAAACTTGTGGTGCTGTAGACTGTTCTTAACAGTTTTATACAGTACCGTAGGTTTGAGGAAAATTTTCAGCCACTTCCATAATCTTGAAACGCCGATGTCCACTAATTTTCTTGTTTACTATCCCAAAAGTTCATCGTTGACAACATAAGGTCTCCCACTACGTCTCAAATAGTATACGTTTCTTCGGCCATCTCTGAAGTAAATTTCGGCAGCATTTTCGTTTTTTGCGTGGAGAAAACGAATCACAGCGCGCACTCCATATTTGGCGTGATTCATTTAGCGCTCTGTTATACAACTGAATACAATTACAGTACCACAGTAAAATGACGTGTGGCTAGCTCATCAACCACTAAGGCACCCGTCCCCACAATGCACAAAATTGACTATACTACGCCACTCATTTTGGTGGGAATATTTAAACGGTCCTTAGTTTCCGAATTAGCCTCGTACGTACATACATTATAATAAATATTCTCACATGCTTCTACGATAGCAGATTCAGTATTCCTTTTATATTTTATACTACGAACATTGGACACATACCGAAATCAATTTTGAAGTACAAGTTGGGTTCTCTATTTCTACAACTCCTCATGCACAAATGATATGCAGGGTGACAATTTAGAAACATACAATGTGTTATAGCTCGGGAAGTAGAATAATTATTGAACTTTTCTAGAAAATTCTAGCATTCTAGCCTTAGGTATGCCAAGACGAAAATCAGAAAAATATAACTGCCCCAAGATCTCCAAAATGTTGTCTACAAAACTCAGCTCCAGTCCATCGCACAACTACGGCAAGGAATAGTTCAGGAGTTCCGAGCTATTCCGCAAAAAACATTCGAAAATGTTCGGAGAGAATTCGAGTGTAGATTTTACTATTGCCTAGAGAATAATGGAAATCAATTTCAACATTTAAACTAATATTCTGAAATTTGAATTACAATAATTGGTTCAGAACCTTTTGATTTTAATTTTTCCGAATTAAATCAGGTCAAAAAGTGTTTGCTACTATTAAATAGTATTTTGGAAGAGCTATTCAATGAGGTCTCACCAGGTGGCTGCTACCATTTGAAATTTTGATAGAATAGCTTCAGCTTAAGTGGGAATGGGGAAGGTTACCTTATTAGTTATGATGCAGAAACGTTCAGTAACTGTTTTCTTCCAGAGATATAACACATTGTACGTTTCTAAATTGACACCCAGTATAGTAACCTGATGGAAGTACAGCAAACCAGATGCTTCTTACCTATAGTAACAATCGTTACTCTCATAAAAACCTAATAACACATATTTTTTAATTACAGAATTCTTCTGGGTCCAAAGTAGTTGTGTAAACTCCGACAATGTCGTTTTCCGCGTATATACTAGAAATCAGACTAGTACATTCAAAACTACAAAATTGGCTGCCAATGAAATTGAATCGGTAAATATAATGCAGCCCATAATATTTATTATTCACGGATGGCAAGCGAACGCCAATCTCACATGGATTCAAATTATAAGGAAGTTGTTAATCAAAAAGCAGCCTTGCAATGTAATTACTGTTGATTGGTCTGTATACTCTACCAATATAAATTACCCAGAGGTTACAACTCTTGTACAATCAGTAGGCAATTTAGTAGGAGATTTTATTGTCAATATTACAACAAACAACCTCCAGAGTCTTGAAAGAGTACATATTATTGGACATTCGTTGGGGGCGCATGTAGCAGGTTATGCTGGACAAAGGGTTTTCGTTAAAACCAAGGAAAAAGTGGCACGAATTACTGGATTGGACGCTGCAGGACCGTTATTCCGTTTTAAACCTAAAAACGAAAGATTAAGTAAAGGGGATGCACATAGAGTTGACGCCATACACACCAACGGTGGTATATTTGGATACCTACGCAGCTATGGTACGTCCGATTTCTTTCCTAATGGTGGAGGACCTCTTCAACCCGGATGTATCACCAGTAAGTCTGATCTAAGCTAAGCTACGGGGAAAATGTAAATATTTGCAAAACAAACCTTGGTGAGTAGAATGAAAAACATGTAATACAGCGTCATTAGCAACAGATTTTAATATAGCGTTTGTATAAGAAATCTAACCAAGGAGTATCTTTTACTTACGTCAAATTATTTCTAAAAGGTAATACAATTACTTGACATTTGCTACAATAACGTTTAATTACTACACCCGTTTTTATTCGAGAATGCAAAATATGTGCTTCTGAGAACATAAATATTAAAATACGAGATTTTATGATCCTCGAATAGTCTGCTTTAAGTCTGTTGGACCTGGTAAAACTTGTCATTCCAATTATTTGATAAGCTTACATAGAGTTTTACAAGTTCTTTGAACAGGTACAATTAATAGCGGTGTGCAGTGTTCCTTAAGATGATTAGGAATCACTACATTGCATTTTCTGTTTCCGTATCGAAACATTTGAATATTTAACAAAACGAGACATAAAAAAATCATTTTATATACCATAGGGTTCACTTATACTGAAAAAATTGTTTAAGGATGTATGCTATTTGTGACGTTCGCTCAGTTTTCCCGCCTCTGAATTTGAATAATTTTTTGATTAATTTCATTACTTTAATTCTTGAATCTTACGCCACCTTTTCGTTTGGAAACATTTCCAAAATTATGTTCATGAGTTTTGCCACAGCGGTCTGTTTTGGCAATCGGCTCCGGCGGGCTTGACTTTTTGCTTGAACAAAGTAGTTGAGCCTAGTAGCTTGGGGCGTGCAGACGTTTTGTGATCAGTGAAAATAAAGTGGGGTTAAAATTACTCCTATGAGTAAGTTTTCATACCGTTTTCTCGCAATAAACCTCGACGGTAAAGCCGGATTAAAATCAAAAGTCAATAACGTAGTTTAGAACACCATGAGGTTTCCCTCATCGTTTTATACGGATAAAATTAATTACATTTTGAACGTTCCCGTAAACACTCTCCGTTCCAACAAGAACAAACTCTGTGCCTTACTTTATCATTTTTGGGTGTTTAAAAACAATTAATTCATCATTGTTCTGTGCTATCTGTTGTAACATACAGTTCTTTATTCTTTATTTTGGCTACCAGTGACTTCAACCAAACTGCCATCTCTTTATCTCTTATGCCTTCCGGCGTCGATCAAGAGAAAATCAACCTTTTTGGTTTTCTCAGCTCCACAGCTGAATTAAGATAAAAATTATCCATATATGCGGTTGTTCGTTGAAATTGACAGCAGTGATTATTTGTTTGCAAAGTGCTTCGATTTACGAATGGTAGAAGTAGTTATATTGCCAGGAAACAAAACAACCTTTTCTTGCCAAATGTTTAGTAATTTAATAATTAGTTTTACGTGTTGTAAACTCAGCTGATACTGACCACGTAGTTTTTTCTCTCTTTCCCTTATGTCTTAGTCAGTGACGGTTCAAGTAATAAGTTCTGAAGTCTCGAGGGCGCTTCATAAATAATTTATAGCTGTACCGATTATGGTTCTCGCTTGAACGGTTTTGGCGTGTAACTGCTGTAACTTTATATTTAATGTAGATATATTACATACCCGTTGTTTAATAATTTCTGACTTGGTATTTTTGTGTATTTTCGATTTTGTGAGAAATACTGAGATAAGGAGCAAGCACAGCAAAGTAAGTTTGACTCCCCGTAAGTTGTTGCTTTTCGACCCTTCAACAAACATCTTCGTTTAGCCTTGGGTTAAAAGGCTGGCGTCCCCTTATTTTGATTTACTTCGTACGTTGTAACATTCAAGACTTTCTTCCTATAATCGTTTTCCACGAAGCCTCCCTCCTCCGTGTGTAAGCTAAACAGCCAATTACATCGGTTTGTTACATGCTGACGAGAAGGATCGTTTGGTCCGTAACATATTCAAGCATAAATATCAGTGATAGAGCTTTTAGATTTTAAAAGTGATAATTTTAAACAATGTGGAAGCTAATCTGTATTTCATGTGGTTTATATCTGAGCTTAATTCTGTTTTTAAACTAATTATTAAATCATAATATTTTATTATTCGATTGATTAATCAAAGATGTTTTTAACGTAAAGAATATGACATGATATGTTTACTACAGGCAACGGGAAAATAGAATATGTAAAGGAAAAATCGATACCTTAGAGAACAAATTAAAAGACAGTTGAAGGTACAAAAAGAAAAACAGCATTGTGATCAAAGGAATTAAACGCGAGAAAGAAAAAAATTAAGGCACACACAGAAATTATCTTTCAAGAAGAAATAAACCTTCAAATTGCGGAGCTCAACTAATTAAAACACGTACAGGCACCGCAATCGCAGTAGTCAAAATAGGAGAATGGAAAGATAAAACAAACAAAATAAACTAAAAAGCACGGAGATGTTCATATAAAATGATCTAACCAAGGTAGAAAGAGGTGACCATTTATTAGGAAAAAAGGGGAGGAAGCTTATGAAAGTGGGATACAAAACATTGATTGTCGAAGGTGTATTCTGGGTCTAGAACTCAGAACTTGGGACATTGGTCCTGGGATCAAAGCACTAACACATATCAATGGAAAGGCATGCTGTCCTGGCTCCCAACCACCGGTTGAGGCCAATACGAAGGCGAAGAACTGCAAATCGGAAGGAAACAAGGAACATAGAACCTCGTTAAACGGCAAGGAAGATGCGTTTTTAGCAGAGTTCCCAAGAATCAACATAAAAATTCTAACTATGATCGAAATAAAGAGGAAAGGAAGGAGCTGTACAGTACAATATGAACGGAGAACACATGTTATTCTACAGCGGCGTTGTAGACCAAGTATAGACGCAAGCAGGTATAGCATGCTTAATTGAAAAATAATGACCCAGCAAAGTCATAAACTGGGGTCCTGTATCTAAAATGATAATGAGCATAAAGAATAAAATACGTCATATAAAATTACACTCCACAACATACACAAATATATGAGGAAAGTAAAAATTAAACGAGAACGATCAATAATCGATTTACTACTAATATCAAGAACAAGTAAACGCAATAAAAGATATCAGAGACAAGAGGGAGCAGGAAATAGGAACTGATCATTTCCTGCTTGGGGCAAGAGTAACTACCAACCCTGAAGAAACCAGAAAAAGGAGAGAAGGAAAAATAAAAAGATTCCATAACATACAGAGCTATATAGCAACAGAATGATATACAGAATAAATATGCAAACGAAATGAATAAAAGGATTTTAAAACAACAACTGGAAGCTATGGATTTTGAAACCTTTTGTATCAATTTCAAAAAAATCGTGTTAATAACAGCAGAGAAAATATGCAGAATCTTAAAAAGTGCCAGAATCCGAAAACAAACAGCTTGGTGTAACAACAACATCAAAGAAGAAATCAAAAGAAAGAAAACAACATAGAGGCGATACTTGCGCTCAAAAACAACGGGGGATTGTGACTATATAGAGTCCAAAGGGAGATGGTGAAAAGGCTGGTTGAAGGGAGCAAACGAGAATCGTGGAAGGAATTCTGAAGGAAATTGTAAAAATAAGCTACAGGAAACAGTAAGCTATTATACCGAACGCGAAAGAGATTGGAGGGGAGAAAGAGAACACAATTGAAGTGAATTAAAATCAAGCAAAGAAAACTAGTAACAACAGAAAGAGAAATTTCATAAAGATGGTTTGAGTACGTCAAATATTTATTAGTAGCAAACAAAGAATAAACAGCAACACGAAATGAGACTGAAATAGAGGAAGTACATAATCAAGAAGAGGAGCAACCACGTGAGATACAGGTAACTGAAGTAGAAAAAGCGCAAAAAAGAATGATGGTGGGCAAGGCGGCAGAAACTGACAACATCAAGCCCGAAATGCTTAAGTACTTGGGGGAAGAAGTAACGAAATCATTACGCAAAATTATCAACACTACTTGGAAAATTAAATAAATACCAAATGACTGGCAGATGACTATTATTACACCGATCTACAGAAAGGGGGACCACCCAATGTGAGACAACTTCCGAGGAATGTATATAAAAGTATAAGTATAAGTATAAAAGTATATGAAAGAGTCCTGGAAGAACGTATAAGAACAGCCCTACAACAACTAGTCTCAGATAACCAGGGCGGGTTCATGCCAGGGAGAGGCACCCAAGATTGAATATTTAGTATTACGCAATTTTCAATATAATAATAAACCATAGAGGAAACATATATATACTATATTTGTGCAATTGATTTAGAAAAGGCCTTTGACAGTATGCCTCAGTACAAAATATGGAAAGTACTGATTGGAAAAGGTGTCAGCAACAAACTAATGCAAGCCGTTAAAAACTTCTATGACACACAAGAAATATGCTTAGAATAAATGGTTTATGCACACCAGAATTTCTAACTATGAAAGGCGTGGGGTAAGGTGGAATCCTGAGCCCACTACTGTAGAACAGATAATGAAATAAAAAAGCCCACAGTAGAAATGTGGAAAATTAAACCAGTTACAGTGAGTGAGTTAATGTATGCCGATGATATACTTCTGCTAGCAAACACCCAACGCGATCCAACTAATAATACTGAAGTGTGGTACGGTACAATGATACCCTTAACGAATTCGGTACGACAATTAACATAACCAAAACGAAAATAATGATCCTTGCTAGAGAAACAGAAAATGTAGAAAGTCTATTTAGGAAATGACATCATTAAACATTATCTTCTTCTTCTTAGAGTGCTTTACCTCTTACGAGACGTAGCGATCTTCTCTCCTTTATATTATCTAAACATTATCTAGTGAACTAAAATAGTTGGGGGGCGAGTGTAGATGGCAAAGAGTGCACCGAAAAGGAAATAACCAACAGAATCAGTGCAGTGATGAAACTGTATTTCGCGATAAATAAAACTTCTGTAAGTAAAAAGGACGTATCTGGGGCAATAAAATTAAAATATATATAACCAGTGTTTGCGCCAACCGCAATATATGGGTGCGAAAGCTGGGTGCTAAATAACAAATTAAAATCCAAGCCTGTGAGATGAGGTTCCTACAGAGCGTTGCAGGAGTACCAAAGATGGATAGGTTGCGCAATGACGACATCAGAAAGAAGCTACAGGTGTGTCCTTTACTGTAGTTCATAGAAAAAAGGCAGCTAGGTTGGTTTGGGCACCTCTTTAGAATAAAAGAAGATGGAATGACTAGAATCATCTGGGAAATGAGCACCGATAAGAAGAAACCCAGAGGAACACAAAAAATTCCTGGAGTGGGCTGCTGTCCAAGATTATTAAAAAAAGGGGTTGCGACTAGATCCAAGCAAAAAACATTGCAAGAAACAGAAAGCAGTGGAAGAGGTTCTAAGAAAGAACCACCCTCAACACAAGCAGGTAAAAGAGGGACCGACAATGTATGTATGTGTGTGACTATTTAATTATTTACAGCAATTTTTAGTATATTGCCAACAGTTGTCCTAGAACATTCTCTATTTGAAGGGAATATAGATCTATCTTTAGTTTTGGATAACAATGCAGTAAAAATGTATAAAACGCAGTGTTATGGAAATTTAGGTATCACCATTCAAGGGACCTCGACGGGGTAGTGCGAACAAGCGCTGGTCAAGTGAAGGTCACAGTGAAATGCGGTCTGATCGGCCGCTTAGTTGAACCTCGGCTGACGCGACCACATTTTGCTTAGTTAAGTTTAGGGTGCATGTTGCATGAATGGCTAGTATGTAAGGGACACCCGCACCCCCTTGAGGTAATGCGAAAGTGATTCCGAGGAGGGGGACGATAGTGTGAATGTTTAAAAAGAAAAAGGTATCAGCGTTCACTAAAAATCCAAAAAGATGTAAAAAAAGCTTCAAATATGTAAAGCAATCCAAAGCATCACTTTTACCAGGTGCTTATCGCACAGAAATCAATATTTTATATTATTGAGCGAAACCCTTCTTTGCAACGACAATCATTTTATTAAGCGAAGGCAGTCGCTTTATTATTCGTGGCCTATTTCTATGGAAAATGTTGTTTTATTTAAAACTCTTTCGTGTAGATATAACAATCGCTACGGGTTTCTTAAATTAGCCTCTTAAATATTAAGTAAAAAATAAGTTGAATTTAATTTTTATTAAGCAAACAACACATTTTTAAACTACACTACGGTATTTTGGCAACAGTAAATACACACAAAATTAAAGATTCGGTAAAAGTAATCAAACTCATTTGAGCTGCAGCTTGACTTTTCCCTCAGTACCCCAATTTATGTGTAACATGCAGAAAATTGGAAATTAATGAAGCCCCATCTCTAAAATTAAGTACCACATATAAACAACATTACTTACACAGCATGACTATAAAAATAAAACAAAAATCATGTTTACTACGTTTTCTACAAATTGTTGCTTATAAGTAATGTTAAATATTTATTAGTAGATATTTATTACAAAGTCATTCTAACATAGAAACAAAATATTTCCAATAGGACCCTGTATTCAATAGATGATGATAAAAAATCATGAAAAGTCAGAACATAATTACTTTAATTACATTAACAAATTGTAAGCAGAACTCGTATAGTATACAACTCCCTATGCTTCTTTTTACCACATTTCAAGTTAGTGAAACTGGAGTAATAATCCAGTAAAATAAGCATTAGTCCGCCGAAAAAGTCTAATCAAGCTGAATTTTTACACACGCCTTTATTTATTAGGCATTACCCGTAACGTACATCGATATCATTCCGGTTTCGCATGTTTCAAGATCGAAAGTCAAGAAGATTGGGTTTTCGCGGATATATCGGTTCCTATTGGTCGGACGACAATTATTGGTATACGAAAAATTGTGATTAGACAATTCTCCACAAAAAAGGTCATATAAATTTAAGTTATACGCCCCATAAAGTATCAACTGCAGATAATAAAGCAACAACAGCGATGCATTCGTTTCCACACCATCTTCAAGGTAGAATGCAAAATGCGATTTTACATGGTTTCCCCGTTTCCTTTTTTTAAATTATGATTTCTACTCGTCACAGTCTTCTTCAACCTCTGGCACTTCTTTCTTTTTGTCTTCTTCTTAATCACTTTCTTTCTGTGTGATATATTCGATGTTAAATCATCATACACCCGTCAAATTTTAATCACCCCCACCCACAGCTGCTGCCGCTAAACAGCATCTATGCCGTGTCTACTAACAGATACAAACTTGACTAGGCAATAAGTTGAAGCCTGAATAGTGAAAATGAGTAATTAATATCCATCTTTTCGAATCCATAATGACATTATTACCATCTCCATCGGGTGTACTCCTCAACTCCGTTTTTTGTAATTGTACGAAAACTAGTGGGGCAAATTCTAGGTGTAGAAAAGTAGGATTTGCATACTCAGTAGTTTATGGTCATTGTCGTGGACAATCATGTCTCAATGCTACTGCTGATATTGATTCTTCTGACACATCTGATGATATGAACATAATAGAATCGATAATTTAATATCGAATAATAATCCCTCGGGCGAACTTTTAATTTCTAGAGAGCGCGTCCTCAGATGGCAGATCGGGGAAAGCTCGGTAGATACGCCGGGTAGGAGGGCAAAAAATGAACGTACGATAACTAGAAAGGCCCTCAGTCCGAAGAAAAGGACAAATGAAAGACTAATAGAACTACAAGAGGAAATCAAAGATAGAAACTGGGATATAAGAGGGCTCTGTGAAATCAGACGTAAAGAAGAAATATGTGCGAAGCTAAATTCAGCACACATATTTTATCACACCCAGAGAATAGTCGAAAATGGAAGCAACATAGCTGGTGTACAGACAAACAAAAAACGAAATAGATTTTATAATAGCATCACATAAACATTTCATCACAGATGTATCAGCAGTAAATCAATTCTTAACCGGTAGCGATCACAGACTAGTGAGAGGAAAAATTCGAATCAACACTAGAAAAGAAAGAAGAAAACTAGTAAAGAATACTAACAGACAGATAGACAGAGAGATTCTCGTAGACAATTCAGCAGAATATCAGACAGAATTAAGTAGAAACTTGTGGTACAGTAGAATCAAGGAACAGGATACATTACATATTATGATTAATGAAAAATTAAAAATGCCGTGCTACGCACAGGAACCAAAATTACAAATAACCCAAATAATAACAAATCAAAAAATTCTAAAATAAGTAATGAAACAATCAACATGATAAAGAAAAGAAGTGAATCAGTTAGAAACTTAAAAAGAGCGACGATTAACACAGAGAAATAACAATAACAATAAGAAAGCGAGTAAGGCAAGACATATTGTAATACAACGACAATATGATAATTAAAACAATCGAGGAAAACAAGAAGACGACTAAAAAATGGCATAAAGATAATTTTTGTACGACTTACATTAAAAATAATATTTTCAATCCATAGTTACCTGACTTAAAAATTGATTTTTTTTTACTTGTGTTAAAAATGTTTTTAACACTAGTGTTAAAAATGACAGGACTGCAACAATTGTAACTATATTTATTTATTATCAAAAAAACTGCACTTCACTTAAATTGACGTTACTAATAAACAGTAACCTTTTGTTTCACGTCTCACCGCCAAAAACTAATTGATTATTTTGTGCAAATATTAATTTTCAACAATGATTTTTTCTTTTTGAAAGGCGGAGTCCTACAAAAAAAGTTGTATGATGTACGTGTTAAAAATGCATTATTTTACTTTCCTACTCGTAAAATAATTTTACATTTTTAACACTTGTATCATAAATAACTATTAATCAGTTACAGAAGGAAGACTGTACTACGACGTCGGACCGACAGGAAATACGAAACACGACCGAAGAATTCTATGAAACTCTCTATAGCTCCAAAGTAGAGAAACCACAAGTTGAACATGGGCAAATTAAAACTATAATTAACGTGGGATCAGAAGATATCCCGGAGATAGAGATAAAGGAAATCAGAAAGGCCATTACAGAAATGAAAAGTAACAGAGCACCTGGAGAAGATGGAATCGTCCCTGATTAATAAAACAAGGAAGTAATACATTACATAAAAATCTAAAAATACTACTTAACAAATGCATTAAAGAAAAGAAAATACTAAAAGAATGGAGTAATGCTGTAATAGTTTTACTATACAAAAAAGAAAGTAAACTTCAAACTAATAAGCTGGTTATGTCAAGTCTATAAACTACTAACAAAGATAATAACAAACAAACTAACGAATAAGATGGACTTTTACCAATCAACCGAACAGGCGGGTTTCCGAAAAAATTATAGCATTAGCGAACACATACAAAATGTCATAGAAAAAACGCATAATTCAATCTAGACCTACATTTGGCATTTGTAGATTATAATAAAGCCTTTGATTCTCTAGAAATATGGGCCATACTTGAATCGCTAGAAATCTGCAAAATAGATTCAAGGTACATTAAATTAATTACCAATATATATAAAGAAGCCACCAGTACTACCAAATTGCACGAGAAAACAAAACAAATAAAACTGAATAGAGGAATAAAACAAGGGGATACGATATCCCCAAAGTTATTTACACTGACCATGAAGGAAATATTTAAGAAACTACAATAGGAAAATCGTGGAATCAATATAGATGGAGAAAAATTAAGTAATCGTAGATATGCTGATGACATGGTGTTAATCCTAACCATCTAAAGGAAATGCTAAATAAACTAAAAGTAAAATCGGAAGAAATTGGCCTAACTATAAATATGCAAAAGCAAAAATAAAGCGACTGGGTAGGCTGCCCACCAGACATCGAGTCGGGGGTTTGAACTCCATACCTTCCGCGCCGAAGCCCAGTGCTCTAACCACTGAACCACACTGGCACTAATATCGAATACATCAGAGAACGACAGTGATATTGAACAAGACCAAAAAAAATAAATAGTAAATGTTGAAAGGAAGGAAGAATCATAAACGTATTAACGTACCGCACCGGAGAAACCAGTCAACCTCGGGGATGGTGTGCGAACGAATGCATCACTGTTATTGCTTTATTCTATGCAGTTGATGGTTTGTGGGCTGTACAACGGAAAACGGTTTTGCGTACGTAAAAATTTATATTACTTATTTTGTAGAGAATTGCCCAATCTACAATTTTTCGTATAATAATAATGATCGTCCGACCAATAGAAAGCGAGATACCTGCGAAAAAAACATTTTCGTGACCTTCGATCTTGAAAAAGTATGTGAAGCCAGCATGATATTGATGAGAACTTTTTGCACTTATAATTCTTACATAACAGTGTATGCAAAAATCTAGCTTGATTAGAATTTTCCGGTAGATGTCCCCTTTTATTTGTCCTAAACTCCAAAATATTTTCCATCAAATGTCCTTTTAATTTAAGCGTTTGTTTCTGTATCCTAAAAAATAAATTAAAATCATTTCAGCCTTCATTTCATAAGCACTTCTTTACAGATTTGTTTGTTTTGTTCTGATTTTCATCTTTAGATAATGTTATATAAATCGGTGTTACGCGCAGATTATAAAGTTTAGGGCTAGACTATTAGCCTAATAGAAAATATTATTGAGAAAATATTTAAAATATCTAGATTTCCAATGTCATATAATTCGTGCGAAGTGTTTTACGCATTTCTTATTTTAATATTTAATTATAGTAGAACTATCAAAATCACTATCCACCAGATGCTTTTGAAAATAAACGTATCTAGGAATAATTGTCAGCATACAAGCAACAAAAACAATGACACATTATAGTTCATTTAACAGTATTATTCTAAGAAATGTATAGATTTCAATTGTGATAAATTCGATGAAACTGTGAAGTACCTACTTCCAAGTCAACGATTATCAGTACCTATCTCGGAATTAAAACAAATGGAAATTAAATCTCATACAAATTAAAAAGTAAGCTAAAGATGCAAAGATTTGAAGATGTAGCTTCCACGAAGCAAGGATAGCAGTAGCTTTACGAAATTGTGATGTATTGCACGTACTCTCAAATTTATTGTTATCTCTGAAAGCAACTCCTAAAATTAAGCTATACTGTTCCAAGAAATTAACGCACCAATTATTAATGTTGCGATAAACGAAAAGTAGTGCGCTATCTACTTCAACCAATTGCAAGGAATGAATGTCTGATACAAACCTGATAGACACATGTTACTCTTGGTCTGTTTCTACATCTTTAACTTTGTTAAAAAAATATTAATCAATTTTACATGCACATTTACAATTTCCTTGCAGTTTCGTTTTACTTTAAAACGTATCAGAGCGTGTAGCTGTCATCAAACAATTACTTGTACGATCAGTCTTATTTAAAATGCAACTTATCTCAAGAAATTTAAATCGTGATTAGCGTGTTGCAGCCCTTACTTTGTCCGAAGAAGGGTATTCTTTCCGCGTTATCGCTGACAGGCTTGGTGTGAACCACACAACTATTTCTCGGGTCATCCAGCGTTTCAGAGAAACTAACAAACATGATAGGCGACCAGGGCAAGGCCGACCACGTGCTACTACCGCTGTAGAAGATCGTTTACTTCGAATGCGTGCATTCATAGGGCGCTTTATCACCACAAGAGCCCTCCAAAGACAACTTTCAGCAGTACATAATGTGTTGGTTAGCATTGACCACCGCAGACACAGATTGGATTTTGCTAGAAACCACATGAATTGAGAAAATGAAGATTGGAGACGCATTTTGTTCACAGACGAGTCAAAATTTTGTTAAGAGAGTTGTGATAGGCGCATTCGAGTCTTTAGACGTCCAAATGAACGATATGCTCAACGCAATTTTGCCCCCGCGACTGCATTTAGTGGTGGCTCAGCAATGGTATGGGGAGGCATATCTTTCACGGCCCGCACAGACCTACACATCTTCTCCAACCGCATTTTAAACAGTCAGAAGTACATTAGGGATATCTTAGAACAGTATGTTATGCCATATGTCCCATACATCGGAGACTACTTCCAATTAATGCACGATAACGCTCGTCCCCACACAGCCAGAATTGTGCAAGTTAGACGATGTTGGTATTCCTGTTATGCAGTGCCCAGCCAGAAGTCCCGACTTGAATCCGATTGAGCACCACTGGGACATTCTCGAAAGACAAGTACGGATCCCTTCAACCACCCCCTGCAACTCTTAACGATCTAGGGAATTCATTATTAGAAATGTGGGATCATCTTGAACAAGAGCAGTTAAATGTGTTAATTTCAAGCAAGGACAGTCATTGGCAAGCTATCATAACAAGTCAAAGCGGAAACTTTGTAAACTTACAATTTTTCAGTTTTCGAATTTTGATTTTTTTAATTTTTGCGTTGATTGTTGTTAAATTGCGTTGATTGTTGTTAATTTGTATAACATATGGTTTACTTAATTTTAAGCATTATCTACGATTAATCATACTTCATTACATGCAGTACTTTAAACAATATTACGATTGTTAGTTGTGGTGCGTTAATTTCTTGGAGCAGTGTATATACCATCAACTCATTACCAACAACGAATAACACTGCAACCATATTTGCCATATTTAAGTCCGATGCATAACTTCTAGTTAGCGGTGAATTTGGATATAACTAACAAAAACAAAAACTATAAACGGAATGTAAAATTCTCTTACATAAATATATAATGAACCCATATAAGACAACTGGCATTTAATTATAGGAAAGTGCGAAGCCGTCAACTGTTCAAATCTCCAACTTTTCAATCAAAACTCGTTGGCTGTATCGAATGACCTTCCGTATGTGTCTGTTACTGCGAGTTTCATTCATTACCGAAGAAAGCCATACGAGATTTGACAATTTAATTGGCACAATAAAACAAAACACAATTTTGGTAACTGTAAAAATGTTCCATATTTTTTAAAACTAATCTACATTTACCTTAATATGCTTACTGAAACGTTCTAAGAGTTTTTGCAAACTATGTGCAAAGGCGTCCAAAGAAACTACTTTTAATCCGGCGACTAGAATTTCTTAATATCGTTTGCGTCCTAACATGGTTTACCTTTGAGAATAGTTTCACTTTAGGGACGAGAAAAACTCTGTCGGTGCCAAGTAAAGCGAGTAAAGTGGGTGATTGATAGAAACAAGATGAAACATGACCTCAGAATCGGTGCAGAATGGGCAGGTGTATTGTCATGTAATAAAAACCAAATAACTTTTTTTCGAAATCTTGGTAGCACTCAGAAATGTACTGCAATAATTTCATCACTTCAACCAAAATTGCAATGTGCAATATTAATTGAAAACAGTAATAAGCAATATTTTGATTCTGGACTTCTGCAAAAAAACTTTTTTGGTTCTTAGTAATAACGTTCCAATCCACTGCATGCTCTGCCTTTTCGTCTCAGAATCATGAAAAACTTATGATGCATCATCAATGGTAATACAGTTAAGAAGATTTGCATTCCTACGACAGGTCTATACGAAGTCTGCACACCATGCAAGTCTTTTCTATTTATGTTGGTCTATAAGAATGTGCGGACAAATTGTGCACTGATTTTCCTGTTACCCAAATTTTTGCGTACATTTATTGTTTCGTAATTCAACTCAAATCAGCTCATCTACCGTCACTCGGAGGGTTTTTCGGCGATCTTTAGCCGTAATTTTATGATCTTTTGCGCCCGAATTAGCGTTTGCTTCAACATCCTCATATTCACACTAGTAGACTTAATATTTTACCACCATATATAATTTTTAATATTTCTTAAATTGCTGCAAGAGAATTCCCTAAATTAGATGGTAGCGTCCTGCGTTGTAACTAACAGGTGTTCTATCTATTCTTCGCCTGACCACTCTATTGATAAAACTGTGAACTGTGATAATTATGCTGCTTTAGTTTTGGTTTAATTCTCGTAACTCAAGTGTTGCAACGTTAATCTGGAAATTAAATTGCTAAGCTTCGTAAATTGCCAATAGTGTACTACCACAGTGTACAACACCACGAAAACATCTACGTCAACAAACCAATAATAATTAATACAAAACATAGGTAGACGACTAATAAAACTACAGCAACCAGCAGACCCACTTCAATCAGGAGAAAATAAATTACGTCATCTATTACAGTAAATATTATGTTTAAATAAATCCGCTGATTAATCGAAAAATGTGCGTTGCAAATTTTTGAATGTTTATTTTAATCGTTTCTAGAAGGAAGTACACTTTACAACAATATAAAGTAGACTTGTTATATATTATATATTTCCATGTTCTGTCCATATTTTGTTTCAATATACTATTTTTCTCTTGCATTTTTAATGTATAGTTACAGTCTTACTATAAGACGATATCAGAATGAATTTCCTTTTGCATTATTTCCCACGAATTCCGTATTGAATACGACAGCATTTCAACATATTCTGGTGATGTATTCCTCGGCTTAAGATACTGTACTGGCCACCATATTTACCAAAAATATCTGTCCAAATGTTTTTTGTGGAATCACCTAAAACATGTCTCGTACTAGTAACGCATCTGCCTTTAGTTTACTGTCAACCGCCTAAGAGCCATATCTCCAACATTTATTTAAATAATATTGTAATTTCATATCTTTTTCACCGTTCAAAACATTTACATTTCCCAAACCACTGTATCGCATAGCTGTGGCTATACCAGAATCGTAATAAAAAAAACATTCGCACACTTAGCCAGTAATTATACATATTTAAAATCATTATTTGTTAATAAAGTTGAATAATTAGTGAAATAAATACCAACAGTGATTTACTTCATAGATCCTAATTAGAACGCACCGGTGGCAACGATTGCATTGTAATGACGAGATATAATTTCGTTTCGATAACTAGTCAGTACATGTATTAATTAACGTCTTAGAAAGTCATGAACATACGAGCAGGAGCGTTGGTTCAGTCCATAAATATCCTAAATAATAATAAATATTAGCTAATACTGGAGGCCACCAGAATTTGGTTAAGTAAAGCTGTTACCGAATTTAATAGTGATTTGGCTGATTTACTGGAATTAATAGAAATAAAGTATACAGAAACTCGAAAAAACTTCTAACCGCCACAATATTTATTATATTTTGTATATTAATTAGTTCAGTAAAAAATATTTTTTTAGATTGCCATTGTTGACTCTGTGAAGAGCTCGTCTTCAAGGATATATATTTTATTTACAAACACTTAAGCATTTTTCCTCGTTTTGCTTTGGTGTTATTTTCACTCACAATTAATCCTATCAGATTCACTTTCCACTGCTTAAAATATAAAAATGATTGTAAAGATTATTTATCGCACACTTTTCAGAAAGATTAGTTTACCATCACTTAAAGTGCATTTGTTTCAATTAGAAGATGATAATTTGGGTAGTTTATTATAAAATAATAAATAAATACCACCGCACACTAATATGTCGGGCGCCGACTATATATAATACATGGAGAGAGCATCAGCAGGCACTCAATAATACAGAACTATTCAGGATATTCCATAAAAAGGGACAAAAAACACCAGAGGAAAGAAACACTACAAAAAATGTAGAATAATCAAACGAATGTCAAAATGTAGCGAACCACTATTTGATCGAGTGCAGTACATAACTTCTGTTCTCTCTCTTTTGTCCTTTATTGCGCCCAGAGCTAAGCGCAGGCCTCCCTTTTCCTTCTCCAGTTGTCCCTGTTTTGAGCTATGCTTGTCCATTTCCACCCGACAGCTCTCTTTATGTCGTCATGCCATCTTGCAATTGGTCTTCTTCTTCTTCTATTTTTATCCTATGACCTCTAGTGGATAATTTTTACGTTCCGTCTACAATCTTGTAGCCTTGCTGTATGTCCTGCGAAGTTCCACTTCAGCTGGGTAACTCTGTCGATTACGTCAGTAATTTTTGCCTTCTGTCTGATCCATTCATTTTTCTTCTGCATCTTATTGAAACGCCTAACATTATCCTTTCCATTGCTCTATGGGTGACTTGTAATTTGTGTATTATTTGTTTAGTAAGTGTCTATGTTTGGGCTCCGTAGGTCAATACTGGAACGCATTCGTCGAAGATCTTGGATTTAATATATTGGGGAATATATTTCCATAATTGCCATAATTGCCCAGTGTTCGATGGAATCGAAGGCCATATGGAACGGAAGATTGTATTCCACTGTTTTATCAATTAATAATTTTCATTGTTAATAAGTGGCCACACATGCTAAATCCCTTGCGGAAAGCAACTTGTTCAACGGGTTGGTAGTCGTCGAGTTTCTGAGTTATTCAGTTGGTAAAGATTCTCATCAGGAGTTTATACAGTTGTGATAGTAGGCGTATAGGTCTGCAATTCTGTAAAAGATTTCGGTTTCCTTTTTTTAAATATTAGTATTTCTCTTACGAAATTTCATTGATCTGGTATCTTTCCCTGCTGCAAGCATCTATTGAACAGATCCTTTAATCACGGTAAAACTATCTCCTGTAGTTCTTTGACCATTTCAATCAGCATATTGTCTTCCCCTGATGCTTTACTTTGTTCCATGAATTTTAGAGCAAGTATAATTTCTTCTGTGGCTATTTCTGGAATATCCCCTGAACCTATATTCATAATCTTGACTTTTGCAAGATTTTGGGATTTTACTATTTTTTAGTCTTTGTAATATTTTTCGGTTATTTTTATTATTTCTGCTCTGCTTATTATTTCTATTCCATTTTCGTCCTTCATTGCTACGATCTCATATTTTTCTTTCTTTCTCTATTACTTCTACTGCCATTGTTTTGTAGGTTTTCTCTATCCTTATTCTTTTCCTTGTTTCTCTCCTGACTTTTCTATATTCCTCTGTTTCGTACAGGCCAGCCTTATATAGTTTTCTTCTTTCTTCTACCTTTTTAATCGTTTCATCAAATAGTTTATTCTTTTTGGTAGGTTTGCTCTTAGCTATTTCTAACGTCTCTTTGTTGAGTATATTTATTAGAGTTTCTGCCAGCTTATTTATTTCACATGGAATATTGTCATTTTGGTTAAGGGTTGTACGTAGTTTTTCTTTATACCATATGTACAAAAAAATTTTAGATAAAGGGTGGCTTTGTATGTCAGAACGTATGTCGCACTTTGAAACTGCTTTTAAATTGAGGGGATCGAGGGTTTATTTTCAAGTACATATTACAATAAATGTTCAAAATGTCCACCGTTTTCATCCAAGCATAAATTTACACGCCTTTTCATGTTATCAAATGCGTTTTGGAGCATAACGGGTGTGATATTGGCACATTGTTCAACTATTCGGTTGCGCAACTCAAGAAGTGTGTGAACTGGAATTTTAAAAATTGTGTTTTTCAAATGCGGAAAAACAAAGTAATCAAGAATAGTCAAATCTGGTGATCTCGGCGGAAATACTGGTTCACAACGTAAACTGATCAGGCGATCGTCGAAAAACTGACACAAATAAGCAATGGATTGTGGAGTCGTATGGGAAGTGGCACCGTCTTGTTGGAAATATCCATGTTGTAGCTCATCGTCATGAAGTTGGTGTGTGAAGGGGTTTAAGATATTGTCTCGATATCTTTGAGCATTGACGGTTCCTTCAAAGAATATGGGAATTAATCGTCTTCTAGAGACACCTATCCATAGACCAATTTTCTGGGGATGTAACGGGGTCTCACAAAATATATGAGGGTTTTCAGCACCCCACATCCTCATGGTTTGTGAATTAATATACCCTGATAAATGAAACCATGCTTCATCTGTAAAGAATGTTAAATCTAAGAGGTCATTGTTATTCAATAAATGTTGAGTGAACCATTGGCAATACAACACGCGCCTGTTATTATCACCCGGTAACAATTCATGAGTTGTCTGCATCCTGTAAGGAAATAGACCAATGTCTCTTCTCAAAATTGTTCTACAGGTACCTACAGATACAGGAACTTGTTGTACGAGTCGGCGCAATGATGTTGTAGGTGCTTCATTCATAATCTCTTGAACATTTTGAATGGTCTCCTCTGTACGGACTGTTGGCCTTCCACTTCCGCTCTTCCGTGTTACGCTTCCTGTTTCTCTAAATAACCGCACACAATTTCGTACCACATTAAAAAAGTCGGCCTCCAGAAACACAAAATCAGGAAACTGTTGTCGAAATTCAACCATACAAGGGCGGGTACTGTAAATCCATTCCCCATTTTCAAGATTTCCATTGCGAAAATAAGATTCAACGATGAATCGCTTATGTATTTCTGTAAACACCATTATTAAATTAAATCTGATTAAAACTGACATTTAATTGTCATAAAATCATCAAAGACCGACGTATTGAAGTACAAAGCCACCCTTTATCTAAAATTTTTTTGTACATATGGTATATTTCACTGTTGATCTTGAGTGCTTCTGTGTCTATGAATCTTCTGGGTTTTCCTGTGTATTTAATGATATTTAGTCTTTTGTGTAAGGTTGTTACTGCTCTAACCATCCGATGGTCGCTCCCGGTATTAAATGAATGTTGTACTGTTACATCTTGGACCAGAGTTGTGTTAGATGACAGTATATAGTCAATTTCGTTCTTGGTTTAGCCATTTGGGTTTATCCATGTCCACCTTCTTTGTGGTTTTTCGTCGAAAAAGGTGTTCATACTATATAATTTCTGTTCTTCTAGGAAATGTGTGAGCATCTTTCCTCTGCGATTCCTTTCGCAAAGTCCATGTTTTCCGATGTATGTTTCCGTATCGTCTTGTCGCTTCCCTGGGGTGGCTTTGAAGTCATCCATAAAAATATTACTTATTTATTGCTATTTAAGAAACCACAAAACAAAGTATGGGACGTGAGGCTCGTAGATACAATTATTAGTTGATTTTGTAGTAACTTCAATTTTCCAACAAATAGTATCTATTTAAAATCGATATTATGTACAATTTGTAAGGTAGGACTTTGAAACACAATGCTATTCAATAACCCCCGTGCCCACCATTGTTATGTTACAATCTTGCAAACCTACTCTAACTTCCTTACAGATTTTGTTGCTGAAGCCATTTAACAGCGTATTACCCACATTGTATTAAATTATGGTTTACAAACAGCTAGATACTACAGAGGGATGCGTCTATAAAGTACTTCTTAATTTAGCCAACGCTTTTTATAATGCATACAATTTAAATTAAATTTTAAAAAAACTTCAACTCCTGAAAAGGATTCTAAATAAACACCGTAAATTTCGAAGCCTGAGTTCTTCTCTTTTCCCGTTTTATGATAAATAAACATAAGGCGAAAATTATTTTACACCTGCCCAAGCAATTATTATGTTCATTAGATAACGTTTTAGAACCCTCGCATTTAGCTTCTGGCACGACTTGATTTACGCCGCTCTTAAAAATATGCTTAAACGTGAAGAAGCAGGCCGCGCTGTGTTAGTGTGAATATAATGCGAAAAGGAAGGAAAAACAAAGCCTGCGGCGATACTTCGTTATTAATCACTGTCAGTTTAATGAAAAACTGTGTAACGAATTTATGCGAATTCTTTATCAAGAAATTATATCATCGCGGGGATATTATAAATAATTGAACTGGAACAATTGATTCTCGTAATCAAAACAATTTTGCAGATTTAATTCCATCAGTTTTTAATTAGCCCGGCAGCCGGAATATAATAAAGTTGGCTAAAACTTGTAAAATTACAGCAAAGCGAATTTTGCTCATTAAACTTTGTACATCAACATCGACGGCTGGAAACTAACAAAAAAATTATTTCATTTCGACAGAATTGAACACAGAACTTGAGTAAAACATTTATATTTATTAAACTTTAAATGGAGTTCCCTAACTAGTTAACTGTTAAGTTGAATTAATTATTTTAGTTTGGTTTGAGTTATGATATTTTTCAAATGTGACAACCTGTGAAATTTCCTGGAATAGTGAGCGGTTTTCAGTAAATTGCAAATACGCTAAAGATTAATTGTTGCCATAGTGTATACGTTTGAGGTATATCAGCTGACACTACTTTAGCACACTGAAAATACAGTTTCATGTGTTAACACAGAAACATTATAACTGAGTGGTGTAAGAATTGTTTAAAATTAAAGAACAGATATAAAATAATATTCCGACAATTTTGTATAATCTAGAAACAGCTGTCAATAAGCGTTGCCACATTGTGTATTTTTGATTTTCGGTGTAATGCAGCAAAACATTTCGAACGCCTAAAATTCGAAACATTGACTTAAATGTATAAATGTAATGCAATGGCGTATGTATACCGGATGAATTGAAGGAAGTTTGCGAACAACGAAATTGCGCATGCAATATTTCGAGAAGTTGATGTTTACACTGTATCTCTATTATCGTCTATCACAGCAGTTGATTTTAGAGGTCTGGTTTTTATACAATTAACTACATTAAAAACTACTGTCAAGACAATATTTAGCCCAGGACTTATTAGCGATTTTGATGCTAAAGGTTCCCGATGAATCATGCAGTGTGTCCAGACTACTCCTGGAGATTCCTTCTTCACAAGTGCTTGTAAACTGTTATATCTACCAGACTTGGCTTGAGCTCCATCAGTGCAAATTCCAACACAATCCTTCCGTTGCAAGTTTGTGCTTACAATAGTATCAGATATAGCAAATCAAATGAAACTCGTTACTTTTGTCTGTTGCTTCATCAAGTTGTATGGCAAATAATTTTCTAACTAACTCAGATTCAAACTGTTGCTGAATATCCATAGATAGATATGTTATTAATTCTTCGGCAAATTGTATCGTTTGACAGAGAAATATTCTTCAGTTGTTTATCATTGTTTGCACTAAACATTGTTGCTACCATGTCTATGGCAGCTGGTAAAATTAGTTGCTCTGCAATCGTATGTGGCTTCTTGCATTTGGCTATTTTATAAGCCACTTTGTATGATGTCAATAAAGCTTTTTTATTTACCTTGAGCTTTGTGGAAATTTGTTTTCTGTTTCCCGAAAGATCTAAGTGTCTCTGCAAAAATTTCACGGGGGATATTGACATATTATTTGTGCAGATTTTCTAAATGCTTCCTCAATTTATTGGGTTTCATGCTATTTGCAGGCAAAATGTTGGGGCAAATAACAAATTGAGGTTTTTCTTCGCTACTTATTTCAATGCATGTAAAACCGTTTAAGTATGCTTGGTCAAATTTTCGTGTTTTTAATTTTATAACAGGATTAGCCATGGTACCGGGCGTTTATGATGAAGTAGAAGCTTCTTCGTCTTTAAGCTTACGTTTGCTTCCAATTAAAAATCTATCCATATTTACTAAACGTGTACGTAAAAATACTATACTTGTATAAAGCGTTTGCACTCCAACTGACGAACTCTCTTGTGTAACACAGCCACAACGACACAACTAACAACTGACGCGCTGCCGCTGCTTTTATAGTCGCGTACAGTGGACCTAACATAGGTTCGCCGGTCATCGCGCACAATAATGGACAGAGAAGGTAGGTGGAAAAAAGTGACAGACTACATGCGTCACGAACCGTGTACACTTAGCAACAGAAGTTTAGAAGTTATCTTGCAATAGAACAGTGGGGTTTTTGTAATAATTATGATTTATATTAGAGTTGTTTGAATACAGCAGTAAGTGAATAAACACTAATCTTTAGTTATTTATAATTACAAAATAAGCAGATAATAAGCATATAACTAAACTTAAAGCATAGACATAAGACTTTTTCTTTAACTGTACTTGCGATCTTAACAGCTCGAAGCTAATCCTTACTACCGTTTTGCCAGTGCGCACATTGACTCACCGACAAAGCTAAGTAGTTAGCGTATCTGTATTTTCAATCCAGAAAGTTCGAGACGTACCTATCGGTATCTGCTGCGAACATTCGGGCAACAGTAGATCAGGTGATAATGCGCCGCGACTGCACCACATCGGGAGCGTAGTAGTACTGACAAATCGAGTTAAATAATTTACTGCGTATTGGGTTATTCTCATCTATCTTATATTATACAGGGGACGCAGAACTATTTAAGATAAAAAAAGAGAGGGCGCGAAATACGAAACTTTGACAGCCGCTGGTCTACCACACAACCTTAAACATCAACATTCTGATGTCTTTCTTGCTTTTTTGTGTTGTTGCCATATTAGATCATTTTATAAATTCCCTGTTAAAATAACCTTTGAAGGATCAGTTTTACTATTATCCAATATGTGTACAATATTTGATTTTAATAATGAAAAAACTGTGGGCCAAGTTGTAAATACTGACTTCTCGGAGTAATTTTATGTGCATTTTGCAAACTTGTTTAAATAATCCGGAATACGCTCGTGATACTTACCCGCTATAGTAGTTCATTTAAATAATCATTTCAAAGTTTAGGTGCCCAATAATTTGTTTGGGAATTAGCAAGAAAACACGAAAAATTAAGAAGGGATAATTTATGTAAAATAAAAAAAATGTATACTATTTGTTAAAAACCGTTATATAAGATAAATTAACAAGCACATAAATATTATCGCAACATCACACTGTGCCGCCCGGTGGGTGAGAGGCGCCTGTGTTATATTTAGTGCAGGGGCATCTGTTGGTATATCTTACTCCGTGGGATTTTAAATGAAGGAATGGTGCGACTAGCGGGGATAATTAGCTTATGGGTGACACAATCACGTACTACCAGGTGTTTTGCCTGAAAATGTGTCAGAGACCCTATGTGACGTCATAATTTCAAGATGGCCGCCAGTACAGGCATTAATCTCTTTTTTGCATTGTAACACTTTTTGGGTGGGTCCTACGACAATTTTTATTATAACCTTTTTTGTTTTAAATAAGACAATGAATAGAAAAGGTCTTAATACTTTTTTCGATATCTATTATCATTTCAGAGATATAACGCTGTAAATTTTTTGTCTAGACTTCTTTGTGTATTAAAATGTGATTGTCGAAAAGAAGATGTTACTTAATGGTTCCTAATTAATTTTTCTGTTTCTGTTTTAGGTTCTTAAATTAAACCACTGAAAAAAAATTAACTACAAATGGCAACACCTTTAGATATCGAAGGCATTTTCAAAATGGATCATCCTCCATCAGCACGAAAAAAAAAATGAAATCTATGGACTTTTCGTTGTGCATTTTGTGTCAAGAACATAGAAGGAAATGTACATTGGTTACTTCAAAATGTTACAAAAAGGTATTAAAGTGTGTTAAAAAGAGAGCCGAGTGGAACGACAGTGAATATCTGAACATTTCAAACCGGTTAGGTAACGTAACACCTGAAGATCTTAAGAATGAAAACGTATCATGGCATTCAGATTGCTATAAAAAATGTACACATAAGGCTAATATGGATCGAAGTAAACGGCTGTATGAAAAACGCTTATGTGAACCACAGCCTTCTACCTTCGGTTGCGAAGAACAACCACGAAGCTATACAACACGATCAAAAATACCGATGTATGACAAAAAAAACTGCTTCTTTTGCAATCAAGAGGGAACTACAAGAAATAAATTGCATACAGTTGCAACTGATTCAGCAGGCATCCGTTTGAAGAGTGCAGTAGAACAGTTAGGTGAAGATGTACTGAAGGTTCGTCTTAGTGACTGTACAGATCCTGGAGACCCCCACGTAAGAGACATCGCATATCACAAGACATGTTGGAATAAACATGTAGTCAATGTATTGCGACCCAAGCCAACACCAAGTGGAATGATTCAGTCTGAGTCACCATCTTGTCAAGGAACAAATGCCGAATTTTTGTCCTCGATCAGTGATTTTCTGCAAGAAGGTAATGTCACCACAATGGGGGAAATTGAGAACGTTTATAGTAAAATTGCAGCCGAGAATGGTTTAGACGAAAACCAGATAAAATCTAGAAAACAAATCAAACTTTTTCTAGAGGAACAGCTTGAATGTATTGGCATTGTTTTCAGTAATCCTAAAAGACTCAACGAACCACAAAGGGTCTCACTCAAAGTAACAGCCGATGTTGCATTATCTAAAGCAGAGGAACGATTTGAGGACGTCGAGTACAATATTAAAACCCTTCTTGAAGCTGCAAAGATTTTACGGGTAGCTGTTCTAACTCACGAAAAGTGGAAATTCACCGGAAGTTTTGAAGACGCAAACGTAGAAGAAATTGTTCCATAGGAAGTCAGTATTTTTTACAAATGGTGCTGTCAAGGACAGATAAATATGAAGAGTTCTTCAGAAAAGCGTGACATTAATATGACGAAAAAGATTCATAAACTGTCACAGCTCTTTATGTATGAGATGCTTTCGCCACGTCAAGCTTTCAACACAAGTGCTTCTACCACTCGACATACAAGAGAATTGCCGTTGCAAGAGGCAGTTGGACTAACAATGCACACAGCAACTCGTAGTAAATTCATAATTCAATTTCTTCACAAGATTGGAGCATCTATAGATTATGCTAAAGTCTTTCGGTTTGAGACACAGATTGCGACGGAGGTGGTAAAACGCATAGATAACAGTGGAGGAGCTTATGTTCCCTTAGAGTTAGTAAAGGGGAGATTTGTGTTTTGTGCAGCGGACAACATTGATTTTCTCGAAGATACTCTATATGGAAAAGGAACTCTGCACGGTACGGTAATGGTGGTTTATCAAGAGAAGGAGGATTCAGACACACCTAACCCAACCAAAATATCATGATCATCATCACATCGTTCACTAAAGAGGGTTCCTCAGTCCCTCTCTGAGATTCTACCGTGCAACATTCCGAAAAGATGCAGACCACAGAACCCAGTAATAGATCCAGTAACAGATTGGGCGGAAAAGAATAAGCGTATCGTAGGTTTCTACAAGAATGAAGACCTCCTGTGGATGATAGCGCAAGTCTTATCAGTAAGAGAGTATCAAAACTCTTTAGATGACGAGTTACTGGACACAAATTGCATTGCAAATTGATGAAGATACTTGAAGATAAACAACATTTAAACTCTGACAACTTGTCCCAAGTTCCATCATTTGTTACCGAAGAAAGGTTGTCTCTACCAGAACAAATGAAATCTACTCCATTTTCTGTAGCTGTTCTCGATGGAATGGCAGAATTAAAAGCTCTTCACAAACCCTCACACGTAAAGACATGCTTTGATCTTACAGTTGAATTCAACAATAAGATAGAACCTTAGTTGTTGAAGTACGATGAAACTCATTTAGTGTTTGATACGTACCTAGAAAATTCACTTAAAAACTCCATGAGAATGAAAAGAGCTGGAAAAGCAACACCCATTGAGTACAAAATCACTGACTCTACCGATGTTAAAAGAGTGACTTTGAAATCTCTCTTATCTTATTATAAGACAAAGGATGAGTTAACTGCATACCTTGCAAATAAAGCATTATTGCATGCACAGAGAACCGAAAGAAGTCTGGTTGTAAGTTGGAGAAATGAAGCCAAATCATCGGAGGGAAATGATGTTCATCAACTTGAAAACACACATGAGGAGGCAGATACGAAAATAATTTTGCACTGCCTGCACATCGCACCTCATGCTTCCACCCTCCACATTTATTCACCAGACACCGATGTTTTTCTTCTTTCGCTGTGGTGGTCAGAGTTTTTCCCATCAGATAGCATGTTCGTCACTGGAGTTGGAACTAACAGAAGATTTATAGAACTCAGAAGTGTGTACTCTTCTCTGCAAAAGTGAAGGCATTATTAGGCCTTCATGCTCTTTCTGGTCGTGATATTACTGGGTGCCTGAAGAATAAAGGAAAACTTTCATTCTGGAAAGCGTTTGAAACTGCAGAAGAAGAAGTCGTTGAGGCTTTGGGAAGACTTGGATGTCTAGAAGAATTTAAAACTGAAGATGAAGAAAGTATAGAGCGATTCATTTGTCAGGTGTACTCGGCCGGAAAAAAGTTTTCAGACATTGGTCTACTGCGATGGTTTCTGTTTACGTAAAAAGAGGTGCAAAATGAAAATCTACCACCAACAAAATCAAGTCTAGCAGAACACATCTTAAGGACTCATTACCAGGTGATGGAGTGGCGGCGTGCTAATCTACAACACCCAAATCTTCCAGACCCGTCACAGTTTGGGTGGGAGAAGTCGGAAAATCAATATTCTCCTACGATGAGTAAGCTTCCATGTGCTCCAGAATCTATTATGCAGCTAGTACGTTGTGGTTGTGATAAAGGACGCTGTACTGTAAATTGCAAATGTAAAGCACAAGCTGTAAGGTGCACAGAAATTTGTCAATGTGGTGGCGATGAAGAGGCATGCGACAACAATGATTATCTTAACGATGGAGATGAGCTTTCGTTCGTAATTTGTACTAATAAATACAGTTTTTGCAAATAAATACTTGAATTATTTCACAAATGCTACGTTTGTTATCACAAATTTCTTTGATTTTCAGTGTTGTATCAATTCAGGGAGTCATATCTCTGAAACGCTAACAGATATCAAAAAATATATTAGGTCCTTTTTTATTCCCTGTATTATTTCAAACAAAAAAGGTTATAATAAAAATTGTCGTAGGACCCACCCAAAAAGTGTTACAATGCAAAAAGAAATTAGTACATGTACTGGCCGCCATCTTGGAATTATGACGTCACACAGGGTCTCTGACACATTTTCAGGCAAAACACCTGGTAGTACGTGATTGTGTCACCCATAAGCTAAACATCCCTACTAGTCGCACTATTCCTTCATTTAAAATCCCACGGAATTACATTTGCCCCCCAACTAATTTCAGCGCCCCCATAAACAGCATTTGCAGATTTAAATAATTACGTTCATTACGTATGTGTACATCAAAATAGAGCGTCCCCCAATTATCAAAAAAAATACAACACAAAAATACATTTTGGACTTTGGTATATGGGGTAAGTCTGCTAAGCCGAATCAACTTGATATCTGGATTAGTTGAAATAGTAGAAAAAATATGTTTGTACAGATTGTAAAACTGCTAAAATATTTAAATAAATGTTTTGAATTTGGGCTGTGATGTCAAATAAATGCGGTATTTACGTAAAATAAAACAAAAATACATATATCTGGATTCACATACGTAAAAACAGATACTGTTTTCCCAGATACTTTTAAATAAGACTTTTCGCATTTACAAATTAATTTATGTAAACTGTTATCGATTGCAATCATCGGAGCGTTAATTTACTTAGATTAAATTAAGTCATAGGGTATTACTATTATATGTAACAATGACAGCGCAACGAAAAGCCTAAATGATCTATTCTGATAAAGTGCCAGGCTCTCTCCTTGAAAACCCGGGTTCGACTCCCGGCGATAACACTTTTCTTTTATTTTTTTTTTGTATTTAAAATTACTTTTTCGTTATTGTGAGTGGTATTAACAATTTGTTATTTATCTAATATTGTTTATTCATATCATAATCATTTTATTTTAGTATTTATCAATAGTTCGTTAAACCGTACTACTGGCAAAAGTAGGTAGATTAGGTATTAACAAATAAAATAGGAACTAAAATAGCAAAGGAATTATTAATATTCCTAGCTTTAACTAAAAATGAATTCTAATAATATTACAAAAATGTCCTCGTCCTGGAATTGAACCCGTGCTTCTCACGTTACAACCTGGCCTTTCATCACGTCGATCCATTTAGCCTCTTTGCTGTGCAGTGTCATTAGTGCATATAATAGTAGTATACAACAAATCCGGCGCTTTAACTATTTTAAAAATTGATTCTAAATAAACAAATTAACGCTCTAATGATTGCAATCGATTTGTAAAGGCGAAATGCCGCATTGAAAGGTATCTGGAAAAAGAGAATCGGCGCAACTCTTTTTTGCTAGTATGTGATGTCAACTAAATGTGTCATTGCATTAATTTAATTTCACAGACCAAATCCTAACCGTAACACCAGAAGTGCCATTAGTTTGATTGTCAATGGCAAATGGAGACCAGGACCCAGTACCGACCACACAGGGAATTAGAAAAATTTCCGACCCCTGGAGTGATTACATACGAAGTCTGACAGTCTTACCACTGAACCACCCCAGTAATTTTTATATACAGTTCCTAAAAATTATTTAACCTCTTTAGAACAGCCAAAAAATGTTTTGGATAACACCATACGTAGGGAGCGCAGTGCCTATTACAATCTGTCAAAAAAATTATTTTTCTAATATTTCAAATAAGCGAAATATCAAGTTGATTCGTCTTAGCAGACTGGTCCTGTATATGATATATCATTTATTATATATTTATCATGACAGCTTTAGTCGCCACAGAATTCTTAAATAGATCTTTTGTATCTAGAATATCCATAATATTATCTTCTATTGATATTATTAATAAATCGGGAAAAGGTTCTTCAGACATCGTTTTTTTAATTTTAGCTTTGCCAAATAGGTACAGGCTATTTGAGTTTACTGTTCATTTTTTGTCGCCTTGTTGTTTTTGTTTATTTACGCAATCTATGAAGTAACTCTTTACTTCATTAATACGGACATTTACTTATTACTTATCATTTCAAAATCGCACCCTTCGTAATCAAGCGCCTCTGTGCCGGGCACAACCTGCACACCCACACGGTACGGCTTTGTTATCACATATAAATAAATATTAAACTACTTATTTAAAAAACTTACATAGCCATTTCCGGTGAATTTAAACGCTGCAATAGAGCCATAATCTTTAAGTCCACATGGATGAGTTTCCAGTTGACTCAATGGTGAAAACTGTCGACTGAAATTTAATGAACCATTAAAACAATTAAATTAGTAAATAAATTAAAATGTATAACTAATATTATCAAGGAAGTGATGTTTTCAACATTTTGACAAGAAAAACTTCTGTGACTTGAACTATGTAAGAGTGATGAGGCAAACGTCATTTATTGATTTCGTGAAACAATTCAAATTCTCGGAAGCCATTAAAATGTAAAAATTGCTGTCCATAAGGATAAGTGTATGCTACCACCACTATATCTGAAACGTCTGCACGGAATTTGATGGAATTTTAAACCAAAGGTATAATAACACATTTTATCAGTGAAACTAGTTTTTGTAAAAGATCCAGAATCGGAAGTGGAAATTCCACTCTTTTTGGTAATAATATGTACGCAAAATTTGTACCTAAATCTGTACACACACAGAAACTAACTTCCCTACTAATTTAATTTAATAGTCCTGAAACTAATATTAAATTTATAGCATGAACAAATTTAAAATAAACCAAATGTGGAAATGGCAATCAGTGAAGAATTTTAGAATTTTGATAAATATTATAAGATTTTGAATAAACTGTGACGTTATAGAGACGCGAAAGGCTTATAAAATCATTACTTATTAATAAAGCTCGTATTAGAAACTTTCTACAATTTACAGAGACCGTTAATTATTAAAAAAGTGGTTTAGAAAATCACACCACACCACTGTGTAGTAAACTTAACTTCTTAACAATATCATAACTAAAAATAATGACATTGAATTAAACCATACACTTTTTTTTAAATTAAATACAACGTGCATTTTTATTTTTAACGATATTAGACGTTAATACGGTAGCCTTAAATAATTTTCAAGAAACAGCAAAAATTTTTCAAAAATCGCAAGTTCTGCTTTGCATAAG